>PVJC01009413.1:0-45956 GCA_004026665.1 Murina feae
GTGAGTGGCAGCTGCCATGTTGGCTGGGTTAATTTGCATACAGTCGCTCTGATTGGCTGTTGGGCGTCCCGGAGAAATGGGGGATAGTTAATTTTACTATTAGTTAATTTACTAATAGTTAATTTTACTATTCCGCTTTTATTAGTTTAGATTGGATCACAGGTGCTTTTGCCTGTAGGAGCTCTAAGATGTTTGAATTTATTTCTTTCATTTAGTCAAAGAATTTCATGCTAAAATTTATAGGTTTGAATGTAAACTTAACTTGAATGCAGGGAGAAGAATTCAGTAGTATTCAAAAAGAACTTGCAAGGTGACTCAGCACTGAATGAAAAGTTGATTTCGTTGTGTCTTGATAGAACATAGATAGTACAGTAGAGTGGAAAGATTGATCATTAGCCAGGGAAGTCTGCATACTTGTGTTCCTTAGACATCAATGCAGTGGGCTTAGGAAAGTCATTTATTTGAGCCTTGGTAAGGTTAGGAAATAAGAATTTTGGTCAGGAAATTAAGAATTGATCTTAAACGTTCTTTTCTGGCTTTAGAATTTTATGTTTTATTTACTTGTAACTAAGTAAATGATGCCTTTTTCCCACTTCACCACCATCCATACCCATTCTAAATTAAATGCCTGACAATGTATAATACCCTCGTATCAGAAGGAGAGAAAATTTGTGAGCCAACTCACAGATTTCCTTTCAATGTTATTTTTTCAAAGGAGATATTTCAACCACGCTGTGTCCTGTTCATTGAAGATCTTGCCATATCAAATTCTTGCTACCTATGTTGAAATAGGGAATTTGTGCATCTTCCTAAAAAGTACACACTTACTTTTGTCTGCGGATGTCTAGCAGACATGGCACAGCTGAATAACAGATGAAAAGTAGCTTGTTGCAAGTATAATATGGGGGTGGGGATGTTTCTAATCACTTTCTGTGCAATCAGCTATGCAGTAATAGCTCAGTTTTCATCATCTACCTCTGAACAGAATGGGAGAATCAGCAGCAGTCTATTCTGGAGCCTACTTTTCTAAAGTACCTGGAAGAGAAAAATTTTTGTCTAGTAAGTAGTGAAGAGTTCCTGATTAATAATTGCATTTATTTTTACTGGCTTAAATTGAGATGATTAGGAGAGAATAAAGGTGGGGTGAAGATTCAAGATTTCAAAGACTGCAATATCCATATTCAGGTGGTTATTCATACCTTGGGCTTTATTTACCTGCTCTTTGAGGCAGACACAATTAGATCCCAAATGCCCTTTATGCAGTGATCTCATACCTATAGATTTAAGAAATAGTATACTCAAGTAGGAACCTGCACACTGTAAGATCTCTTTAGGAATCTGTCAATCCGAGGCATCTGCTCTGAGATGGGTCACTATGAGGAGGCCCCCCTGAGAGGGATCAGACAGCCCACTCTCAAATTCACCTTGAAGCCCAGCAGAATTCTGGTCTTGATCATGTACGGAATCAAATAGCCATTGGAGCTGAATGAAATGCAGTACCTTGTCTAATAACCTGACTCTCCACCTATATCTGACTATGATTTTATTATCTATTCTACTGTCCTAAACATTTGACTTTTCAAAACTCATGATAGCTGGACTAAGTGATATACCTGGTAAAGCAATTTGACAGTCTTTTAATAACAAAGCTAGAGACCCTGTGAGGGCCTTCTGTTGCTGCTATTCTCCAAAGGCACCTTGTATTTGAGAATTAGCTGGTGCTAATCCAGGGACGTGCAGAACTGAACCTCTGTGATTATGAGAAAACAGAGTTGAAGGCAGTGTTGACCAGTCAACCCTTGTCTGGCATAATGGAGGCCACAATTTCTCCCTTTGCCTTTAACATGGAACCACAATGAATTTCTTTGTTAAGAATCAGAAAACACAGAACTGAACAAGCCAGAGGAAGAAACGATATCATGGCCCAGTTGAATCCACTAAAAGATATTTTTATATTGAAGAAATTATTTAACCTTATAACCACAGCACTCACATTCTTGTGTATATTGAATGGAAGATTCATTTGTTAAAGAAAGTTAACATAAATGTCCTCATTAAAGATTTAGAGAATATTTTTAACGTAAGACTCACTATTAAAAACCTGAAATGTGTGATTTTCTTCTCACTAATCTACACACCAGTGGTAACATGAGGATGATGACATCCCTGCAGCTGTACTATAACCTGTCACAAAGGTGTGCCTTGTGCCAATGCATTCAGCAAAAAAGCTCTCTTTTTCTGTATTTTCTTTGAGGAAGGCCATGCCTGTCCATTATGCAAGTGTGTCTGGCATGTTGTGTAACTACACTCCCATGAGACTGCCCTTAAGTCTGGATTGGAGTGAGCTGTGTCTTTGCATTTTCAAATATAAGAGAGAGATGTTGTTACCTGATACTTAGAAAGTCTTGGCTGCAGTTGAGCATCCGTCTCTGGATTAGTTCACTGTTGTTTTATAATGCTACGTTTTTTGTTTTAACCAATTGCGCCATTGTTTGCTGATGGAAGTTGTTTCATGCTGGCAGGAAATGTTAGACAGTTCTAGAATTTCCAATAAATGGAGCACCCATGTTATTCTTTACA
This sequence comes from Murina feae, assembly GCA_004026665.1. Taxonomy (NCBI): domain Eukaryota; kingdom Metazoa; phylum Chordata; class Mammalia; order Chiroptera; family Vespertilionidae; genus Murina; species Murina feae. The sequence goes on from PVJC01009413.1 coordinate 2,581, forward strand.
TCAGCAAAATGATTAAGTTGTTGGGTTTTTTAAAAATTCCCATCTCCCACCCCTCCCCCTTGACAACCATCAGCTTGTTCTGTATATCTGTGGTCTGTTAATGTTTTGTTGATTCATTTAGGTTGTTTTTTTAGGTTACACATGTAAATTAGATCATACAGTATTTGTCTTTCCCTGTCTTGACTTACTTCACTTAGCAAAATCCTTCTAGGTTCATTCATGTTGTCACAAATGGCAAGATTTCATTCTTTTTGAGAGTTCTGTAATATTCTGTTGCACATGTATACATCACATCTTATTTATCTAGGCATCCATTGATAGACATCTAGGTTACCTCCACGTCTTGGCTGTTACTAGGAATGCTGCAATGAACATAAGGGTACATATATCTCTAGTGTTTGATAATTACTAGTAGGTTTTTGACCATCATATTTAAAGCTAATTTGAGACTAAAAATCTAGAGTCATGAAAATTTATAAATAGAAGTGCTGCTTAACAGCAAATAGTGCATTTGTTGATTTAACTGTTGAATTTTCAAGGATTGCTACTTTTTAAAAATTTTTATGTGAATAACTATTTTTAATAGTATTTTTTATTGATTTTAGAGAGGAAGAGAGGAGAGAGAGAAATAGAAATATCAACGATGAGAGAGGATCATTGATTGGCTATCTCCTGCATGTCCCCCAATGAGGATCAAACCCACAACCCAGGCATGTGCCCTGACTGGGAATTGAACCATTACCTCCAGGTTCATAGGTCAAATTGCTGATTCAATCCTTTGCTTTATCTGATCTACTGTTGAATCCCTCTAATGTATTTTTCATTTCAGTTCTTGTATTTTTCATTTCTGCCTGGTTCTTTTTATATTTTCTAACTCCGTTTGTATGTTTCTATCTCTTTGTTAAAGTTCTCACTGAATTTATCTACTTAGCCCCTATGTTCAGTGAACATCCTTATAACTAGTGTTTTGAACTCTGCACCTGATAGGTTGTTTAGTTCTTTTTCTGGAGTTTTGTTCTGCTTTTTTTTTCCATTTGGGACAAACTTCTTTGTCTCCTCATTTCAGCTGCCTCTCTGTGTTTGTTTCTATGTAATTGATAGAGCTTACATCTCCCGGTTTTGGTAGAATGGCCTTACGTAGTAGGTGTCCTGTAGGGTCCAGTGGCACAAACTTCCTGGTCACCTGAGTCAGGTGCTCCAGATGGGTTTTTTACGTGGCTTGCGTGTGCTCTCCTGTTGTAGTTGAACCTTGATTGCTGTTGGCATGTCAATGGGAGGGATTGACCTTCAGATCTGATTGGCTGGAAGGACTGACTGTGGCTACAGTGAAGGAGCTATTGTGCAGGGGCTGACCCCCTGGAGCAGGATTCACTTTATCAGGCCTCTGCTGCCTGCCAAGTCCACCCTTTGGGTAAGTTGTTTGTGGAGGTGCTCTGGTGTAATCTGAAGCTGGCCACCTGGTGTGTTGGTTCTGGGGCATCTGGGAAATGGTGCAAGCCCAGGTCAGTCTCTGCCTGTGCCCAGCTCGGGCTTCCTGGTATGAGCTACAAGGTGATCTGCTTATGGTTGCCACTTGTGCTGGGCTTGGAGGCACCTTGGAAATGCTAAGCTGTAAACCAAGGCCAGCTACCACTACTGCCAGTTTTGGGGCCGCTTAGAAAGAGATACAGGGAATGCTGAGGACAGATGCTCTTGTTTGGGATTTGCGAACCTTTGAGATATTTTAGTAAAGTCTGCAGCCCAAGCCAAGATAGGCCATTTGTGTGGAAAAACTGTTGTAAGCGGCTTGGGTGGCCCACAAATTCAATGGAGTGGGAGTTCAGGGAATCACCAGGGCAAGGCAAATTGTGTTAGTCAGGTTGATGGAGACTCAGACTTGACTCCTGCCTGCCAACTTTGTGGGAACATGGTTCACTGAAGTAGCAAAATGACAGAGAACCTCCCCTCCAGCGCTGAAGCCAGACGATGCAGTTCCTCCCCATCTGTCTCTGGCACTTTTCAAGCTGCTGCCCCAGTGCTGGAGTTCGGACTGAGTGAACTTGTCAGCAAGAAAATCCATGTGCAGTCCCTTTGAAAGGAACGCCTGGGACTCCAACAGCCCTCCATCTCATTCACCCACAATCTGCACTGGTTTTCACAGCCAGAAGTTATGGGGACTTTTCTTCCCAGCCCTGGCCTTGGGATCCTGGTATGGGTCTGGGACCTCTCACTTCTCAAGGGGATCTCCACAGCCAAGATATCTCTCCTAATTTTTAACTGCCACATGTGGGTGTGGGGCTTGCCCGTTCCATGTCACCACCCTTCCTATCAGTCTTAAAGTGGTTTTATTTAGCTAGTCTTCATGCAGTTCTCAATGATGGTTGTTCTGTAGTTAAATTGTAATTTTGATGTTGTTTGGGGTGAGGTAAGCACAGCGTTCACCTACTCTCCCATCTTGACCAGAAGATCAAAAGCCTTCACTTGCAAGGAAGTAGCCTCTTGCTCATTATAATGATTTTAACAGTAAGTAGGAGTGGCATTGTCACCTACCTAGTCCATTTGGGCATGAGCTTTTCCACTAGCCCAGGTCTTCTCAGCCCCACCAGAGACCCTCCCATGGCTTATTTGCTTGCAGGATGTGGACATATTTTGGCTGCTTCTAGAAGGGTCAGGGACACCAGGTTCTCAGATGATACCTCCTACACCTGCAATCATACCTTCTACACCTATAGAGTGATTCAAAGTCAGGTTACTCTCTTAGTTTCCAATTTAACATGTGAATTGGAGTCTAGTGTTATTACTTGATTTAGGGGAAACTCAGAAGGGTGGATGCCCTGGTTTTCTGTGTATAGTTTTTAAAGCAAATGTACCTATAGTGCACAAGGGTTTGTTCTTTTTCTGGCTGGTCACGTGAGTAGGTCTGTGGACAGTCCTGGACAATCCTTTTTTCTCTTCTGGCTTTAAAGGCCCGATACTGTAGGGTTTGATCCTTCCCTTTGGCAGGGGTGTAAAATCTGTGAGGCAATGGAGTTTCAGAGTTTCGGTGTCCCCTGGGTAATACTAACACCCCATTTAATGTCTCCTTTTCATCAAAACCAGATTTGTGTCTCACTTATTTCCCAGTGTCTGGCCAAGATAGTGAACTTTATGAAAACAAACTGGCAGTAACTCAAGCCAGATAATATGGGAGCCCTCTGCCTCGGCAGAGGGAAGCTGTTCAGGGGAACAGATGGAGACAGTGTCCAAACATCTTGAAGAAGGTGTGTGCTTGCTAGCTTAGAGGTGCTTCCTGTCTCCCTAGGACTGTTTGTATCAGGAGAGCTGATGGGGGCCTGAAGGCCTTCCCAGCCCCACCAGGACCCTCCCATAGCCCCACACTTCTGACCACACTTGATGCCACATCAGATGACACTTCCGATATAAAAAAAGAAGTGGGATGTAAAGAGCAAATAAAGTAAACTCTTACCTGGTGTGATTAGAAAAACAAGTATCGACGTAAGAACATCCAAACCTGTGAAGAACTTCTTATGAGAGTTTGAGCCCAAACCCTGACGACATATGCCAGGAAGCAACATCTCAAATACTATGATGGCTTTGCAGTTTCTTTTATGTATTTGAAGTTAATGAGGGAACGTAAAGAAGGTTACATGGAGGTGGGAGAAAGTAAGGCGGCAATTGGATTACACAATGGTTAACAAAATTATGTGCTCTTTTAAGGGTGGTTATGCCTTTTTTTCAAAGATGTTAACTTAGATGCACAGAAACAATGGACAGGCCTTGGTTAAGGCCAACATAAACCTTTTACTAAAAAAGTTACATGCTTTGGATGTGACTGCCCGTTATGACCAGCCCAGTTAAGAATTTATGATCAGATCACCCCGTGAGGTTAATTTGCATAGAGCCCCTTTGTTATCCACAGAAAGTGTTGTAATTTCTAGAGGGTGGCCAAATATACTATGTATAGATGACTAGTATTCTATGTGTAATAATTTATTTAGCCATCAGGTGTGAAGACTATAATTGTCATATTAATCTCTGAAAGAATAAACAGGACTTTAGGAGATTCCTATGCATGGGCTATCATTGTGATTATTGTCATTGACCAGTTTCCTGGCTCTGTGTGGATGGCAAGCATTCGGTGCAAGGGAAGAGAAGAAATCACTTACCTGCGTTCACCAGAGCTCATGTCCTAGATATTGGCAATTTTTTTTCTCTTCTTTTTCTTTACTATAAACTTCAGTGTATCTGCACTCATGGCTTATCATGTATTAACTTGCTGACTCACCTCCTTGTCACATGGTTTTCTTTCTTCTGATTCAGCTTGTGCCATTAGAAGAAAGGTCATATATTCTACAAGTGTTACTTTCTTCATGTCTTCCTCTTCAGAGCCTTCCCTTCGCATCCCTCTCCAGCCTCAATGCTCTGGCCATCAAGCCCTCAGGAGATGTTCTTTTATCTTAGTCAGGAGTCAGTTCTCTGATCATTAGTGTGGATCTTTGGCTCCTTAAGGTGGCTTGTTTATTGTCAGATACCCATTGTTCCTTTATGTCTTCCCATTTGTGGGATTTTTCTCTCAGCCAAATTCTGTTCATTCTTCCAGGCTCAGCTCTGATTTTTTCTTACATCCTGGAGCCATTATATCTTGGCCCACACTGCCCACATCATCCTTGCATTTTTCTCTCACTGTGTCTCACACACATTTTGGTCATTTCGTAGTTTATGTTCGGTTTTATTTTAATTTTAATTTACTTTTTTATGGGTTTTGTTGTTTGTTTGTTTTTGGTAGATATGGTTTCATATTGGTCTTTTGTTATTTCATATGTAACTTGTCTATCCAGCAAGTTAATGCTCCTCAATAGAGTAGACACTGCTCTGTTTATTTTATATATATTACAGTTATTAGCAAGTCACCAGCACACAAGGAGTGTTCAATAAATACTTAGCAAAAGCAGGTAAAATGTGCCATGAATTAGATATTTTATAGGAGGAGATGGAGCCTTTGTGTGGTCACCAGCATTAAGTGTGTCTGTTTTATAAAACCAGAATCTCTGTTTTCTCCTATTTTATTCATAGTCAATCCTGGCTGAGGGAACTGATTCAGAAAAACAGGACAAGTTAGTGATTGCCTATTTGTTCACCATGAGAAATCTAATTTCTGGACAACTGGAAGGTCTGTGTCAGCTCAGTGCAAACTCATCCTTTGGCAGAGTTTCCAGAAGGTTGCTCTATGGCCATGGACAGCCAAGATGACTCATTTGAAGCAGCTCCGAAATCCTCATGTGTGATCTCTAGACTCCAGGACACAGTGCCAGTTCTTGCTCTTCAGTTTCCTATCTTCCTTATATAGTAGATGACTCTGCTTTTTATGAATTAAAGGGCTGATCTCTGGACTTGGGAATGAAACCTGTTCAATGATATTCTAAAGGCCAGATTTGATTTGCTTGAGAAGCAGAGGGAAAGCCATTTAGATAGGAGCAAAAGCACAATCACAAGGCTTTCAAACAGAATTGCCGGAGATATAATTGGGCATGTGACTAGATGAGTTTCATGGATCCAATAAACAGTTTTAGCTGAGAGAATGAGTGCAGGCATACCTCATTTTTGTACTTTGATTTATTGTGCTGCACAGATACTGCATTTTTTACAAATTGAAGACAAGACCTTCTACCAGCAAAAAGATTAGGACTCACTTTATTGCGGTGGTCTGGAACCAAACCTACAATATCTATCCTTGAGGTATGCAGGTACACCTGTACAAGGGACAGGACAGTTTTGAAGGGGCAGGTGGGAGTGCTGAGTGATGCTGAGGGAAGATCAGAACTTTGAAAGAGAAGTATAACTGATGTCTGGTTAGTTTCTTTATTTTGTTTTTCCTAAAGCTGATTTGTGTGTAATTTACATGTGATTAAAGGATGCTATTACTAAGTTATCATCAGACCAAATTAACTCAATAATTTTGTAAGGAACTTAAGAGAATACAGCATAATACACAGCAGCTCCCTCTTCCCCATCCTCAGTTTCACTTTTCACAGTTTCAGCTACTTATCAACCATGGTCTAAAAATATTGAATGGAAAATTTCAGGATAAACAATAAGTTTAAATTGCACATGATTCTGAGTAGAATGATGAAATCTCACACTTTCCCGTTCTCTCCTGCCGGGGACATGAATCATCCTTTTGTCCAGGTATCCACACACTCCTCACCATTAATCACTTAGTAGGCATCTTGGTTACAGATCAGCTATCGAGATGTCACAGTGCCTGTGTTCAGGTAACCCTAATTTTACTTTATACTGACTGAAAACTCAAGACTAGTGATGCTGGCAATTCAGATATGCTAAAGTGAAGCTGTGATACTTTAAGTGAAAAGTATGCATGCAGGGGAAAAAACAGTATATATAGGTACCATAGTATCCACAATTTCAGGCAATCCTGAGGGACTTAGAAGGTATCCCCCTCAGATAAGGGGGGGCTACTGTATACAGGCATAAAGTGATTATTTTAAAGAATGGCTTAATGTGAATCCTAATGAGATTTCTTATACTCTAACATGATAAAAGCTGTGAGGGTATGGGGCATAGTTCCTGGTCTACTTTGTTATATTGTCCTTTGTTATATTGTCCTATTGATGAGTATTTTTAAAATCTTAGAACTACATATTTATTTGTGGAAACCCCTTTCACGTCCTGCGTGATTCAGGGATCCACTTCAGGGTTCGGGTTCTGGAGAAAGCCACACACAAGTAAAAAGAGACCTAGAAAAACATTTAATTTGGGAAATGGGGGCCAGGCGGTAGTTCCAACTCTAGTGGGAGGACTACTACTCACTCTGGCTTTTCCATCCCTTTTATTAGGATTAAAACTATAGGACACATCCACATCTCCTAGGCAGGAAACTCCAATAAAAGCCTCTCAGTGAATTTAGGACTAACAGGTGGGGGCTTCTTCAACTACCAATATAATCTAATAAAAGAGTAATATGCAAATTAACCCCCACTCCGTTACGCCCACAAGCCATGCCCACCAACCAATCAGGAGCAAATATGCAAATTAACTCAACTAAGATGGCGGCAGCCATGGAGCTGGAGTTGCCCTGGGCAGTGAAGGAAGCCAAGGCCCTGCGGGCCCTGAGCTCTACTCAAGGCTCCAAAGTTTCAATTATAGAAGATAAATAAACACCAGATACCTGCCGAGCTGGGACCTTGGGTTGCCAGGGGCAACCCAGGCTTCGAGCGGGGGACCAAGGCAACAAAGTTTCAATTATAGAAGTTAAATAAATCCCAGATACCTGCTTCCTGCCAGGCACCCCAGTAGGGACCCGAACCATGAAGGGGCTGTGGGCAGCCTGAAACGGCCATCAGCCTCTCACCCAGGCTGGCCAGGCATGCCAGCAAGTGGACATCCCCTGAGGGGTCCCAGACTTCAAGAGGGCACAGGCCGGGCTGAGGGATCCTCCCCTCCCCCACCCCCCCCCGAGTGCACAAATTTTTGTGCACCGAACCTCTAGTATCTAGTAATTAGCTCTGACCCTTTAGAGCAATTAAGGTTGACCAGCCCTCCGAATTCCCTGTCCACAGCTCTCTATTATTAAACCAATGATTGGCTTCCGGCATTTATTAAGACCTTCTTCGGCCCATGGATAGTGTCAAAGGTAGTTTTGAAGTGGTTTGATCCCAGGAAATCTGGTTAAATAAACACCGATCGATGGCCTGATGCAGGAGTTTATCATCTCTGAGCAGCTGATAACCACTCTAATGTGTATCTGCTGAATGGCAGCTTTGTGCAGCTATCAGGAATGATGCTCACATGGTGCCAATGGGGGTAAAGAGGGTTCAGTTGGTCTGGCACTGGGTTGGCTCATTTTATTTCTGTCAGATGGTTTTTGAAGTCCATGGGGTCTCTATTGCAGCTACTTAACTCTGCCTATATAACAGGAAAGCAGCCGTAGACAATACAAAAACAAATTCATGTGGCAGAGTTCCAATATAACTTTATTTATGGACTTGACTTTTTTTTTTTTTCATGAAATGCTGTGCTTTCAAAGTTTTCCAACTATTTGAAAAAGAAAGAGTATCCTTGTCCCACAGGCTGTAATGCACCAATTCCTGGTTATAACATAGAAGTAGGATGGATTTAAGGGCAAAATGGTACAACATGCAAGCTGCTATACCTTTGCAATAGTGTCAAAGGGAATGTCACCATTTTCTTAGCAACTGGTAGTTTTTACACCGTTCAATTTCAAAACCCATTATTTTCTTAGCTTTTTTTTTTTTTCAAACTAACTATTAGCTCTTCTAAGATAGTTGGTCTATAACCAAAGTACTGTTTTTGTCTCTGGATTTTAGAAGCTGTGGTTAATTACTAGGTTTTCTCCTGTTTTAAAATGAATTTTGTATGTACACAAATGTGTGTGCATATGTGTACACACACACACACACACACACACACACAAGGGCTCTTTCTCTTAACTTCAAGTTCTCCTAATCTCCTTTTTTATTCACCACTCAGTGATTCTTCGTTCTCCATATTTCAGTTTATTTCTGGATGTCTTGGTTTTCTTTTGATAAAGTCCTGTTTCTTCCTACTCTTTCCGATAGAGGAAACCACAAGAAGGACTTCTTAAAATTAAGAAAACAGCCCTGACTGGTTTGGCTCAGTGGATGGAGCGTCGGCCTGCGGACTCAAGGGTCCCAGGTTCGATTCCAGTCAAGGGCATGTACCTTGGTTGCGGGCACATTCCCAGTGGGGAGTGTGCAGGAGGCAGCTGATCAATGTTTCTCTCTCATTGATATTTCTAGCTCTCTATCCCTCTCCCTTCCTCTCTGTAAAATATCAATAAAATATATTTTAAAAAAAGAAAAAGAAAACAATGTAACTTCAGCTGTGAATCTTGTCTGCTTTGAGGAGAAGCAGTCTGAGGTCCATGGTTGACATCCAAGCCCCAGAGGCAGGATTTACTTCCATGAGAGCATGTTGTAGGGAAAGCCAGACATCGTCAGATGGACATTATAAAACAGCCCCAAGGTGTGCTCGTCTCCTGAGGTGAGAAACTTTGATGATCTGTGATTAGTAGATTAAGGCTGACAGATGAAATCTGTTCCTGGGAGCAGTGTCGTCATCCCCCTCTCCCTCCCCCGCCCCGCCCTTCTCCTCCTCCTTCCCCCATGCATTTAATTATTCAAGAAATACATGAATGTGTTCTTGTCTTTCCAAATAATATGGATGAATTGAATTCCTATTTGACACTGGCCACCCTTAATACTATTCCCCTTTACAGAGGTAATCATCCTTACAAGTTCTTGTCTTTGTCATCATTTAATGTGTGTTTATGTACATAAATGTCCATGAAGTATATTTATAGATTGTAACGAAAGTTGTGTTCTTTTTAGTTAATTCGTCTTAGAAAATACAGGTTGGAGTCATTCTTTTGCCATGCTTTCCTGAGGATGGGATGGGAAGATGGCAGAGGGGACAGGGAAACGTCGGTGACTGATACTATGCCTTTGTTCTCTAGACCTGGTGGAGTGTTAACGCTGATTCTCTCCTGAGGTGCTCTTCAAAGGCCTTCATTCCTTGCTCCCTCTCACCCCTGGGAGCCCAGTGATCCACCTCCAGTTCTGCCTGCTCAATCATGTTGCCCTCTCCAGTCAGCACTAGAAGCCTAGACATAAGATAAGCACTGCACTGGCTCATTCTTGCCTGCGGACCACCCGGAGCCCATGGAGGCATCTGCTACTCTTTTCTTCCACAGATGCTGCCAAGATGAGCCAGTCCCAATGCAGCCACAACTAACCTCACTCCCTGGTCCCCAGGGCAGCTCGCTACCCAGCCTCGTGTTCTGGATTTCCCGGATAGGAGTCAGACACCTGCTCTCAAGGACTCCTGTGAAACTCCCCACCTGGTCTCACCAGAAACCCTCCTGTGAGGCAAGAAGGTGATATTCCTACCCATCACCCAAAGAGAAGAAGGGGTTGTGTGAGGGTCTCACAGCAGCTCTTTCCAAAAAAGTCCTTCCTCAGATCTTTCTCGCAACGCACTGTGGGAGAGAGACACAAATCTGGGTTTTTAATCTCCCTTTGCAGGTTTTCCCCAGTGGACTGTTTTATAACTCACTTTGATACCTGATATGGCTAGTGTTAGAACAAGGCTGTGGTAGCCAGAACTTCCAGGGGAGCAGCATCCTGAACGCAGGAGAGGGCAGGCTGTTCTCTTCACTAGAGACAATCGGAATCGTTAGACTGTAGGGGTTGTCATAGACAGAAGACGGTCGAATTGTTCACCAGCAGGGTGTCTGGTACATGCCACACACTTGCAACACTTTATAAAATTGATCTTTCAACGTGTTGCCAATCTATTAAAGAAAAAGCCTTACTACTTTGATTGTTTTTCTTTACTAGGCAGCTCTGCATATGTTTGAGGCATTTTTATTTTCTGTGCATTGCCTTTTAATATCCTTTGCTCAGTTTTTTTAAAGTATTTTCTTCATTGATTTATAGTTATTTTTTTCCAGAATACTAATCCTTTGTTCTGTGGCAAATATTTTCTGTAAGCCTGGCCTTGTCTTTTAACTTTGGGCAATTGGGCTACATCAAAGGCATCATAAATAATTTCCCTCTGCAGGACTGTTCATGGTGTCTGATTTAAGGAGGGCTTCTTTCTCCAAGGTTAGAAACATAGTCCCCTATATGTTTTTCTAATGCGTTCATAATTGACATTTTTAAGTGTTTAGAGCCTTAATCCATCTGGAATATTTTTGTGAACAGTAGGACTCTAACTTCATTTCTTCCCCAGTGAAAGCCAGTTCTCTCAACACTCTTTTGTGAAAAGCCAGCAGCATGTTCTGTGGCCACTGGCATGAAATTAATCAGTCAGTTAAGGGGATGGGTGGGGAGAAAGACAGATCCTTGGTGATCATCCTGAATGTCAAGATGAAGTGACCACTCAGTGCGGAGGATGCTGCTGATCTGGAAGAGCTCCTGGCGATGAGTACTGCCAGAGCGTTTCAGTAGAGGCAGAACCAAGATCTGCGCGTCTCTGCACATTGAGAGCTCATGAGCAAACAGTTGCAGGTAACTTGTTCATAATTGTCATTTATTTCCAAGCAAAAACATTTTTTTTACTTAAACATTCTCTGTATGAACTTATAGTTCATTGTCCTCACCATTGGGAACTCATCCCAAAGCAGGGTGTGAGTGAAATACGTGTACTAAGAAGTGGAAGCCTTTGCAAACCCCTCTGCGCTTCTTTCATGATATTAAAGCCAGTAACGATTGTCGGCTTGAATCCAGGATTTTTGCTTGATTTTCTTTAAATCCTTGGACATACATAGATTGAAGTATTTGTCCCTAGGGCAGAGAGGACAGTAGGTGCAAAGGCTCTGAGAAGGATGGCGAGTGGCACATTCTAGAAACTGAGGGAGAGCCCAGGAGGCAGGGACACAGGCTGCCAGGAAGGGGTGAGGCCAAGCAGCAGGCAGGCTGGAGCTCGGGCCTGTGGCCAGGCGAAGGCTTTGGGTCTGTGGACGCCACTGAAGGATTTTAAACAGAATGACAACATCAGTTTTGTTTGGGACAAAACTTTGATTGTATGAAGACGGATTGTCAGTAGGCATAAGTGGATCCCAAAAAAGAAGTTTAGAAACCTTGTGCAGTGATCCAGGGAGAGAATGTTATGTTACCTTGATTTGAAACTATAAAAATATTGGCATCTATGTTGTGAAATAAAATCCCTGTAAGTTACAATCTGGTATAAAATGAAACTTTAAAAAAAAAACACACACACCTCATGCCCAGGCAGACCCACGTCAGGAATTACAACCCTAACGGACTTCCCATTTGGTGTGCTTCCCCCATGATTTCCACCTGGCAACAGCACCCTTCTGCACAGGAGTAAATTTGTCTTGCCAATCCAAAAACAACCACCAAAAAAAACAAACAAAGAGACCCTCAATGCCGTTTTTTAGGATGTAGATCTGCAACTATTGATAAGATCTTGTGGTGTATTGCATTCATTGATTTGCATATATTGAACCATCCTTGTGCCCCTGTAATGACCCCCACTGGATCGTGATGTATTATTTTTTAATGTATTGTTGTATTTGATTTGTTAGTATTTTGTTTAGAATTTTTGCATCTGTATTCATCAGATGAGCTGTCTCCTGCACGCCCCCTACTGGGGATTGAGTCCACAACCCGAGCCTGTGCCCTGACTGGAACTAGAGCTATGACCTCCTGGTTCATAGGTCGATGCTCAACCACTGAGCCATACCGGCTGGGTCTTCTTTTTCTAGTTCTTTAAGATGTAATGTTAGGTTGTTTACTTTTGTTCCTTGAGATAGGCCTGTGATATAACTTCTGTTACTGTTTTTGCTGCATCTCAGAAGTTTTGATATGTCTCTATGTGTCTTTTGATCTCACCTTTTATTTCTTCTCTGACCCAGTCATTTTTCAGTATGTTGTTTAATCTCCACATATTTGTGGATTTCTTTACTTCCTTTTTGTAGTTGATTTCTAATTTCAAAGCATTGTGGTCAGAGAATTTGTTTGGTATAATTTCAGTTTTCTTGAATTTGTTGAGGCTAGTTTTATGGTCCAACATATGGTTTATCCTTGAGGATGTTCCATGTGTGCTGGAGAAGAATATATAATCTGATGTCTGGGGTGAAAGGCTCTGTAAATGTCAATTATGTTCATTTGGTCTAATGTGTCATTTAAGGTTGATTTTTTTTATTTTATTGATTTTCTGTTTGGATAATCTAGAGCTATCAGTGGAGTATTAAGTTCCCCAACTGTGATTGTATTTTGTTTGTTTCTCCCTTTAGCTCTGTTACTAGTTGCTTAATATACATTGATGCTCCCTGATTGGGTGCATATATGTTAAGAAGTATTGCACTAGCTGGTTTGGCTCAGTAAATAGAGTGTCAGTCCATATACTGAAGGGTCCTAGGTTTGATTCCAGTCAAGGTCATATACCTGGGTTGCAGGCCCTGGTCAAGATGTCTGCAGGAGGCAACCAACCCATGTGTCTCTCTGTCTCTTCTGCTCTCTCTAAAAATCAATGGAAAAATAGCTTTGGGTGAAGATTATCAACAAGAACAAAAGGAAGTGTTAGGACTTTTTGATGTAGTATCCCCTTAATCATTATAAAATGTCAATTAAAGAGTAAAGGGAGACAAATATATGGTGACAGAAGATTATTTGACTTTGGATGGTAGTCATAATGCACTGGACTAAATCATGTATTATGGAGATGTATACCTGAAACCTATATGATCCTATTAACCAATGTCACTTCAATTAATTTAGTTTTTAAAAAAGAAAGAGAAAAAAAGAAATGGGTCTGTGCAGGACCATTTACAAAATTTGCAGGGCCTACTGCAAAATGAAAATGTGGGACCTCTTTTCAAAAACTAAGAATTTCAAGATGGCAACAGCAGAACATTAAACCAACTATGGGGTCCATGTGACTGCCATAGCTCACCCTGGGTCTCTATGATAGAATGACTTGAGTCCGTCTAAAAGGAGTGTATCTCTGCCAATTCCAGAAAAGGTCGGTGACCCCTCTGATGTGGGCAGGGAAGCAAAGATTGAAGCACACTCATGCTATTCTTTAGCTCAAAGCCCTTATTAACCTAACCAGTGGTGATTGATAAATTACAGAAATGCTCGGAAGTCAGATTGAAAACAAGTATTATGAGTAGGTGAGATAAATAAGGATGAGGGGGGAAATTAAGAGAGAATCTTTGTTTTATTATTTCTTGTTTTTATTAGCTGTGGTTGATGAAAACATAACTAAGAGAAGGGAATACTGTTAATTTTAAATCTGTTCCTTAGAACTATTCTTTACCAATATGTACTCATTTAACTGCCTTTCTAAGAGCAGACTTTTTTTTTAGAAGAGTAGCTTTATTTTATTTTATTTTATTTTATTTTATTTTATTTTATTTTATTTTTTGGTTTTTAAAAAATATGTTTTATTGATTTTTTACAGAGAGGAAGGGAAAGAGAGCTAGAAACACCAATGAGAGAAAAACATCGATCAGCTGCCTCCTGCACACCCGGTATTGGGGATGTGCCTGCTACCAATGTATATGCCCCCGACTGGAATCGAACCTAGGACCCTTCAGTCTGCAGGCCCATGCTCTATCCACTGAGCCAAACCGGTTTGGGCAGATTCTTAAAGTTTTGGAAGAACACTGGTTTAGGCAAAAAGTTTTCTGTCAAATTCTGTGCTATTTATTTATTTTTAAGGAATTGGTCATCTCAATTTTAAATGTTAGGACCTGTCTTCTTTTATTTTTTTATCTCTAGAAAGTGGCTCCAAATGGAGGAATAAAAAGTTTAAAGGTCTTTAACTCTGAAAATTGAAAGCATGGTGTGTGTGTGTGTGTGTTTACCTGCTACTATCATAAAGGGAAGAATAGTGACTGTGGAGTTTGACAGCTTGAGAGATTCTGAAATTGGATGCTGTCATTTTTATTTGTAGTACCTTTACTTGCTGAGCTCTGTACTGGAGATACCTTGAGGGCAAAGTTTGAGAGCACCTTTTAAAGCAGCGGTCAACTGGTGGTCTGTGAGGTCTGAAAGGTTGGCTACCACTGTTTTAAAGGGTAGTTTACATTTCTAGGAAAAGGTCTTGTGCTTACTAAACCAAATCTCTCAATTTCCAGTGACTCAGAGCTCCGATATTTGCATAATGATTCAGCCAGCAAGGGCCTGGCTGCGGAGATAATTTGGTTAAGATAAGTCTTCTGGTTAAAACGTTTGAAAGGTTAATAAAGGCCTTTCCTGAGCAGTGTCCTGTGCAGTGGCTTTCAGGAACTTTTGACTACCTATCATGTTACCTATCAAGCTGGGTGGGATGGTGGGATGAGTCTTTTTTTTTTTTTTTTTTTTTTTCAGAGAGACCCACAGGCCAACTCTGGACAGTTGACATTAAACACTGCAAAATTCCAAAGTGCAGACGGCTTGGCAAGTTTGAGTTCTGTTCAGAACTAGTGCATTCTGTTCAGAACTAGCTTTTTTTTTTTTTTTTTCAATAGTGCTTTTGTCTTCCTGCTAAAGGTCACTCTGCTGTTGTCCAGGATTGGTGTTGTCCCCATGAGAGTTGCTAGGGAAGAGGGTGGACATATTATGGACATAGTTTTTATATTTATAATAACTTAACACAGCATCAGGTTTTGCAGATTTGAAAATGTGAATAAAATGGTGTGGCTTTTTAAACTGCTGCTGAGCAGCCGTGGTTCTAAAATTGTTTTGGACATGTGAGCTCTCCTTTGGGCTCGTTTCGGCCTCCACCCCACCTTCGCTCTTCAGCGTAGTGGGATGGAACCAGCATGGATTTAGTTCAGATTCAGGCTTCATTGGAATGTCATTTGGGCCATGAATGTAACTTAGATGAGGTAATCTCTGTAATATAGAGGTTCCACTGCTACCTACCAGAACTGTCAGGTAAAGTAACCAGTATATTGCCTGCTACAGAGTGGGGGTTCCATCCATGTTAATTTACCTGACGCAGCACCTGGGAGGAGGGATGAGGTTCAAGTGCAGACCTCTGCCGCTCACTTTCCAGGACCATGAGGTTGGCAGAGGCCTTAAACTGAAGCCTGCTCCTTGGAGAGTGACAGGAGGGGCCTACAACGGACTCTGGCCTGCCTAAAGCTAGAGTACTACTTTGCTGTACTATTTTTCAACTGCACAATTTATTTAGGGGGAGTTTGCAACTTAATGTGTACTTAGCCCTACGGTTAGTGTGGCTGATTTCTTGAGGAGCCTCAGTCAGTTCATTGGGGGTAACAGCATGAAGTGACTTTAATTTTCTCCAGGGACTGCTTACAATTGTGCTCTGTCAAATGCCCCGTTCCAGCCGCTGGACATTGGGTATGTTCTAGAATTCCTTTCCAAAAATCCTAATCTCATATCCAAGTCAAGCACCTCCCCTGTCTCTGGGCTCCAGCTCCTCCCAGTGTAACAGGAAATAGAAAGCACAGTTGCAGGAGTTACTGAATTTGGCAAGTCATAGTCGGTGGTGAGAAGGTACGTCCATCTGGTTTACTCTGATGCGGGTGATCACTTCACAGAGTTTGTGGTTCTCCTGAGGCCGTGTTAGCTTCTTCATAGGGCGCCGTGTCTCCCTTTGGCATTGCTAGGTGTTCATTCCCCATTCACACTTCCAACTCCTCCTTGGAGTCCAGAGTATCCTGCTGCCTGGCCCAGCAGCTGCCTGGCAATCCTAGGGCTCCTGCCCCATTAACTTCAACACTCCTTCAAAAGGTACTGCTTGCCCTGACCGGTTTGGCTCAGTGGATAGAGCGTCGGCCTACAGACTCAAGAGTCCCAGGTTCGATTCCGGTCAAGGGCATGTACCTTGGTTAAGGTCACATACCAGTGGGGAGTGTGCAGGAGGCACCTGATCGATGTTTCTAACTCTCTGTCCCTCTCCCTTCCTCTCTGTAAAAATCAATAAAAAATATTTTTTAAAAAAGGTACTGCTTAAGTACTGGGGTCCCTTCACACTCTGTCCAGGGTGGTAAAGAGCTGGCATGGAGCAGGAGTACTCCCATCCTTTTTTCCAGGAGTACTGCACCTGGGTCACTTTAAGGTCTGCTTGCAGAGGGCTCCTCCAGGGGCCTTCCCACCTTTAAATCTCTAGCTCAGAAATGGTGTCAGCATCTGTGTTGATGAGTGTCAGCCCAGTCCAGCTGATGGATGCCACCTTCTCCCAGCTCCGTAAGGTGCCCATTCTGCTACAGTCAGCCCATGGTGGCCTGTGGGGTTTGCAGCTCAGCCAGCAGCCAGGATGCCCCCTTCCACTTCTTGCAGGTACCTTAGTCTCTCCTTGAGATTCTCTTAGAAACCTTCCCATGCTCTTCATTTGTTGGGAAAGCAGATAGTAACTTGCATAGACACCCCCCCCCCCAAAGCCAACATCACCCATTCTCCCTTTCCTTGGGGGCTGGTTGGAGGGAGGGGCTGCAGTCAGGTAGTTGGTCTGGTCCAGTGATCCCTTGGTAGAAGTAAGGGCGGTGTCAGCCTTGTGTGTTTATGGCTTTCTAAAAAGGGTGCTTGGTCCCATTGTCCTCATTGTTGGGTCTTGGCTGTAATTCTAAGAATAATAATTTTTAAAATCCCATTCAAAACTGTGTTTTCTTTATATTAATAATATTCTTTTTCTTTAAATCCTTACCTTGTACTACCTCGGATGTTGTTTTTTCCATGTGTCCTTTCCTGCAGAACCAGAGGGCAGGGCCTGGTGAATGCTTACTGGTACTTCTGTAGGATTTGAATTGTGGCTTAACATATATATCACTTTAGGAAGGTAGGGGGCTTCCTTGGACAGTGCTGAATGTTTGTGTCCCCTAAGAATTCATATGCCGAAATCCTAATGGCTGATGTGATGGTAGTAGGAGATGGATTTGGGAGATAATTAATTCACAAAGCTGGAGCCCTCATAAATGGGGTTAATGTCCTTAGAGAAGAGACCCCAGAGAGATCACTAGCCCCTTCCACCATATGAGGACACAGTGAGAAGGTGCCAGCTCTGAAGCAGCCAGAGTGCTCACCCCTGACCAACCCTATTTTTGGACTTGACAGCCTCCAGAACAGAGATACCATTTTAGTTAACTATAGGGATAGGAAGCTCAAGGTCCTCTAAGTTTTCTTCAATTTCCATCTGCTAACTCCTTGCCAGCAATGTGGAAATATAAAGATGTGTTCTGCTGGAAAGAGAGTTTGAATTGCTGCTGTTTCTTCATCTCACCTGAGAAAGAGACAGTGAAAATAAACCGAGGGTCTCGCTTCAGCTAGTAGAGTTGATTAGGTGTGAGTGAGCTACTTCATTGTACATTTTCTTCAACATACAAGAGAGGAAAAGAGAAACTACTGAAGGTGTGTGAGTGAAATGGTGAGATTGATGTGAGGAAAATTAGTCTATAAACTGGATCGTGTGGGAGGGGTTCTAGATCAGAGGTAAAAGTTCAGACCAGAGGTCAAAGAGCCTCCTTGGGACTTGTAAGTGACAGTGGCAGTGGACAGGGGAAATGAAGGGAAACAGAAGAAGAGTTGATAGAAGCCAGTAGCTGATTGTAATAACATTGTAGTTTCAATCTGGGATCAATGAGAAGAGAGAGTACCATGAACAGAAATAGGGAGTTAGAAGGGAAGACCATTGTGAGGAGTGGGAAAATCAGGGCCACCACTAGTCTATAGGGCCTTTGTGAGAATGGGAAGGCGTCCCCTCCTCAAGATACAAGGCCAGGCCAGTGGAGCACAGGCTGGTCTCCTGGGCCTGGATGCTGTGCTGTGTGCCACGTGTACAGCAATGCACTATGGCCCTATGGGAGATTTCCATCAGGCAATAAGATTCCTATAGTCACAACAGCCCATTTGGGCTATAGCCAGGCTGTAATAGCTAAGGGCTGGGTGGGAGCTGGAGGTCCGTGTCCCTGAATTGGTTCCTGAGAAAACCAGCAAGTAGTAAGGCACCTCCCTTTGATTATCTTCTCCATCTATAGCCATATTATTCTTTCCCTTTTTTTTTTTTTGTGGTGTATGTGACAGAAATTTACTATTTCAGTCATTTTTAATATATAGTTTCTTGGCATTATATACATTTACAGTATTATACAACTATCACCACTGTCCATCTCCAGATCATTTTTTTCTTTCAAAACTGAAACTACACCCATCATTAAACACTAAACGCCTCATTTCTGTTCCCCCAGCCGCTGGCAATCACCATTCTACTTTCTGTTTCTGTGAACCTGACTATTGTAGAGACCTCCTATGAGTGGAAGCATACAGAGTTTGTCCTTTCAGTCTGGCTTATTTCACTTAGCATAATGACTTCAAGGTTCATCCGTGTTGTGCCATATATAAGAATTTTATTTTTAAGACTGAATAATAATCTATTGTATAGATAATGCCACATTTTGTTTTGCTGTTTATCTCGAATTGTTTCTGTCTGGCTATTATGAATAATGCTGCTGTGAACATTGGTATACAATTATCTGAGTCCCTGCTTTAAATTCTTTTGGGTATTTAACCAGAAGTGAAATTGTTGGATTATATGTAATTTCATGTTTAACTTTTGGGGAACCACCGATCCGTTTTTCACAGTGGCTGCACCGTTTTACATTACTAGCAGTACTACATGAGTTTTTCAGTTTATCTCTATCTTCCCCAACATTTGTTATTGTCTGTGTCTGTTGTTTTTTAAGCAGCCACTCTAAAAGCAGTAATGTTTCTTTTTTTTTTTTGCCCTTCCTATTTTATGCTGCTGCTTCTAATGTATGTTATCATAAATTTAGTAATTATGTGAAGATAGTGCTTTGCTATTTTTTTAAGCTCTGTTTTAAATGTGTCGAGAAAGATAGCTGCTAACCCTGTAAATTCATGGCCAGCCTTTTACCCACCTGAAAACATATTCACAAGGCATATTTTCACTTCCCTTTCAAATGTTATAAAAGTTTAAGATGTGTTTCATTCAACATGCAGAGTGTTTAACTATTTTTAAATTAGTTCTGAGCATTAAAAGTCACAAGCACCCATAAAAATACCTGGATTTCTCACTTCTAAGGAAATGGTGCGGGCAGGACCTCAATGGTCCATGTTGCCACAAGACGGCAGTGGGGCTGGAGCCGGACAGCTTAGCCCTTTGCCAGCATCTGCTTCGCCCCTGTAGGCATCTGTTTGCAAGCCCTGCTAGAGTTAGTCTGGATTTATTCCAATTCATATTAATAATTTAGGTATTTAGAAGTGACTAATACTTCTGTTCTACCTAGCTACTTAATACCCTCACTGACAATTTCTCTGCCGATAAAATCTGAACTCTCCTTGTTATCTATCCTTGCATGCCTCAGGCCCCTTGGGGACAGGTCTTGCCAACAGATTGGTGTCTACTGGTTAAAAGTCCCCTTAAATTTAGATTTCCCCTTAGCTGGAACATTTTAAACTCCAGTTTTTCTAGGTGCGTAGCGCACCCTCT
This sequence comes from Murina feae, assembly GCA_004026665.1. Lineage (NCBI taxonomy): Eukaryota > Metazoa > Chordata > Mammalia > Chiroptera > Vespertilionidae > Murina > Murina feae. The sequence continues at coordinate 22,543 of PVJC01009413.1, forward strand.
CTCTCTTCCAGCTCCGCCATAGGCTGGCTCAGTGGCACTCAGTGTGTTGCCACCTAGTTCCAAGTCCTGCTTGTTTTTCCTGTCCACCAGGGATCATGTCAGAACATCTGCTTTTTACATGTGCTCGATTTATGTTTATGTAAGGGAGTATGTGCCCATCCATTTCATATTCTGGGTATGTGCTAGAATTAAGCTCTGTTTCTGTGGTCTGGAAATACAGTTAGCGATGCCTGTAGATAGATTGTAGAGATGATAATGGGTCGGCTTCAGATCCTGTGTCTTACAGAGAGACAGTCCTGGAAGGTGTTGGGTGAGGCTCTGGCAGCCCTGAGACGGAGGCCTGTGAAACCCTAGCCAGCCCAGCACACCCTCGGTCTATGATTTGTTATTGCACCGAGCTGGCTGCACTGTCGGTCAAGCCACATTTCCTGAAACCTAAGAAGACGGGGTGTAATTGTGTTCTCTTATAACAGCTCCTGTTCCCTAAAACCTTCGTGTGACTCTCCTTGTGGTTGGCAGCCTGTCTCTCTCTGTGTGGTCGCTAATGACTTTGCTGAAGGTGAAGTGTTTACATGATCGCGATGGTGGTCATAGAGGACGTGAGGGTGGGTGCGCGTGGGTGCTTTCAGCAGCTCGCCTCCTGCCTCACCACCCTCCAGCAGGTTCCGTCTCCAAAGCTGTCCTGGTGGTGTGTCCAGGCGGCCGAGCTGGAAACCTTGCTGCTAGTCACTAAGTCCGGATGATTTGTGTTTCCTGTTGGAGGGGGGAAACGGGGGTTGAGGGGGGTGTCTCAGCGGTGTGGTGTTTTGTGTGTGTGTGTTTTGTCTCCTGCTTTCCAGCCAGTTTCTTTTTGTGTCCATCACTCTTTTCCTGTCTTCTCTTTCCTAACCGGACATAGTATTCAGCTCTGGAGGTTGAATTTTGATGTTCTTATTACATAGAAGTTTAGTTTCTGGCTTCTCCTTGCCCTTCCCCCTAAAGGCCCCACTTGTCTGTTGCTTGTTCCCCAAGGTGGGTGGGACAAGATTGCTTTTTATTCCTGTGGTCTTTTCACTTCCCCCTTCTGTAAGGGTTTGTCGCAGGAAAAAGGTTTTCTCTATTTCTGGCGTCTATTTCGGTACAGAACAATGATGAAGTTGTTGGACAAGTGAAATGGTACTTAATTATCTGTCTGGAAATTCTTACTCATCTCAAAGTCTCTCTGACTGAGAAATCACTGTGGATGGCAGTGAGGGTCCCCAATCCCCAAACATGCTGTAGGATGGCTCCCTCCCACAAGCACTGATTTCCAGCCGATCTGGTGGCCCCCTCTTCTCCTCTTCGCGCTTTGATGGCCACTCCACCCCTGGTAGCTGCTGTTCTGACCCGAGAGCTAGCAGATGGTTAAGAAAAGGACCTTAGTTTTAAAAGGTCTTAACTTCCGCCTTTGGTGAGGTGTAAGGACTCTGGAGCACCCAGGGGTTCCTGTGTTCAGATAGATCACAGGGGCGTCTGTGCTACTCAGAGCTCAGAAATGTGGAGACTCAAGTGTTGGGGCCATTTGGCAGAGGCAGCAGTCCCCAGCGGCCTTTGGAGCTGGGAAGATATTCTGAGTGGCAGGGCTCTAATTAATTATTAACCTACATATAAAACCAGGGAAGCCCAGACCAGCGCAGCTGCAGATACTGCCCCCTGGTGGCATACTTCTGGTTGAGCAGGGAGAAAGGTATCTAGCCAAGGGAACCAGGCATGTAGCTTTGAGGGAAGGACTCCTTGGACTCCTACTGGTTCTGGTATAATTGGAACATTTTGCTTTGTAAGCTTATTTTGTAATATTATGTGTACAGAGTGGGAGGTTGCTTAATTAAGCTTTTTAAAACTTGTATTTGGTCATATATGCATATGGTACAAAATTTAAAAGAAGAGTACACAGTGGAAATTGTCTTCTTTCTACCCACACCTCCTCCCCAGAGATACCACTTTTGCAGATTTCTTTGGTAGCTTCCAAAGGATAATTTCTGAATAGCATATTTCTATAGCTATATATATACTTATACACACAAATATATACACATTTCACTATACAATTATTGTTTAATTGTATAACACGGTGGTGTACACAATTGGCAACATGATGAAATATTTTTTAGAAGAGATCATTTCCTGCAGTGTTTCCATCTTGTTTTAAAACAGAGGAAAATGGGAACCTGGGACTAAACAGAAGTCGTTCTCGTATGGAGCAACTACTGTTTGGGAGCATGGCATATGTGATGGAGAGGGAATATCTGGCTGTCTGAAATGGTAGCAGTTGACTTCAGAATCTTAGAACCACAACTTGCCCTCCTTGTGCAAAGGTTGGGTGCAAATGTTGACCCAACCACACTCCCAGGGTATGACACACGGTCTCACTACTCACATGGTGGTTACTGGTTTGAGCTGGGTCCCCTAAAAGTTACCTCCTTTTATCCCTAGTTCACTCCCTCCCATAGGCATCCGTTCAGCTATGTATAAAGTGTTTTGTTTAGGTTTGTATGTATTCTTGCAGTATAGCTCGTCTTGTTAGTATTTTCAATTTACACAAATGGTATGGCTATCTCATTCTGTACCTTAGCTTTTCCCCAGGTTCTGAGTGTTCCATCTTTGGTGTGCAATTAATCTAGTTTGTTGCTACCTATACTTGTTTGGCAGAACTGAGATTTTGAAAATAGTTGAAGCATTGCAGTAACCTTTACTCCCATTTTTCTTTTATCTTAATTTTTGTTATTGCAAACAACGCTTCAAAACAAATTCAGGAAACCCTAGAATTCTACCAACCTAATATATCAACTTTCCTAACTTTTTCATATGTGGACACACCTGACATAGCTATAACAAAAAGTCCGTGTATTATTGTATTATTCACTTTATTACATCACCATTCCTCCATTTTGCTAAGTTGTTCTTATAAATTTTAATAGTTGCATATTTCATCTATGTTATGCACCCAGCTTCACAATCTTTTCTGTGCATCACTGCAATTTAATACCCTCATACATGTAGTTTTTTTGTATTTGTATGTGTTTTTCTCATATTATTTAGCCAGAATAGATGTGCATTAGGCGATTATGGAGTTAAACAGAGAAATTATTCAATGGCTTATGATACAAGTTGCCCCTCACTATATTCCCAGAAAAGAATGCAAGTGTCTTTCACTTAAAACAACCTTCTTTTATTTTTAGCGTGTTATATACTTAGAGCTGTTGCCATAGGAATCGATTTATCAATTGTCAGTGGTCAGCAGAGAAACAAGGAACTCCTGTTTGCTGTCTCAGAACAAGTAGCAGAGCGTACCATCTGCTACCTACGTTGAGCATCCTTTCTAGTCCACTTCCCTCCTGACATGCGTGCAACGCTGGTTTAATTTTCTGTCCTTCCACTCACTGTGGCCTGGTTGGCAGGAGCCGGTTGGTGTGCAGCCCTGCTCCGGTCTGACCCGGGTCGTGTGTGAACTGTGAGCTGTAAATATGGACACACGTATGGAAAAGAATGGCCTTGGGCTGCTTCTACTATCTGCTCGTCATCCATTTCCACTGAAGGGCTATTAAAATGTTGGCTTGCTGCTTGTAAAGGTTGTGTGCCAGTGGAGAGGAGGAGGAGTGGGACTGGAGAGCGGGTGGCATTTGCGAGAACATATGTTGGGTTCTTTTCACTTTCCTCTTAGTGACAATGATTGATGGCATCCAGTGAATCCTCGTTTGTCACTTTCTCGGTACAGCTGGTAGTGGGGGTGGGGGAACCAATAAGGGCTGGGCAAAAGATGGAGGTAGAGAGGAAGGGGCTCTTGATATGGTGCTGAAATGACATTTCTCACAGTTCAACTTTTCAGTAGTGTCTTCTCCTGATGTTACTTCACTACTACCTGCTGAGAGCTCTTTTGATCTTTTAGACTCTAGAAAAATCAGTCTTCCTATCTCTTTCTAATTCCCCACTTCCAGGAAAGGATTGCCTTTCAGCACAAGGTACCTATAGCTGAAGGGGTGGAAAAGAAGGAAGGAAATCTATACTGGATACAGCTTGTGCCCGGTGGGTTGCTTATATTTTGAAATATGCTCTGGCTTTAGCTATGGCATTCTCCTGGTGTTCTAGAATGTTCATTATTTACCTATTCCATATTGAATGTTGGGTTGGGGGTAGGAAGAAGTCGTGGCAAATTAGTAACTTTACCATGGTCTTATTAAGCTTGCTGCTTTCATTTTCTTGCCTCTGTTGGGCAGATAAATGTGTAAAAGTGCAAGAACAGTGATTACTCTGTGGTTAGATCATGTGCGCAAACCCAGGAAGGAGAATCTGCCTCATCAAGCCCTCCGTTGTTATTTAGGTCAGAATTCATGCAGAAGCCTCAGATGAGGATTGATTTGCCAGGAAACTGCTGTCAATGACTTTCGGTTCATTCTTCACTTTTTTCCTGCTCCCCAGCTCGTGGTTACCTTGTAAAACAGAAAGTGCTTTGCAGTGCAATTGAACATTACTGTCCCCACCCACCTCCTCCTTAGCAAGTTCTAGGGAAGCAGGTGGACAGAGCCCACTTTTTTAGTTCAGTTCTCCAAGGCACTGTGGCCTCCTGGTTGTCCTGCACAGTGTCCTGTGCCCCATAGTCTCCACCCTGAGGACTTTGGACCTTACACGTTCATGTCAATGTGACCGTGACTGCACTGCTGTGGAGCCTTACTCTTCAAACTGATGCTCTCCTGCCCGATTCATTTTCTTCCTATTTGTGAACAGTTGTTTCTTGAATACCTGCAACCAGGTGACTCCACACATGGTATCTATTTTTACTTTCAGGACATCCCTGTGGGGTAGCTGTGTTGTACCCAATTTCCAAAAGGGCGAGATTGTGGCCCAGGTTGATGATTGCATGCCATGGTCATCACATCGTAAAAGTTGCAGAAACAAGTTTGAAGCCAGGTTTTTTGGGACCCGAAGTCCAGTGCTCAGCTGCACCCCACAGACAGCTCTGAAAGGGACAGCAGCCCCTTCAGCTGGTCCCAAAGAGGATGTTCGCCTCATCCTGTATTAAGGCATAGGTACAGCTCCCTCAGGAAAAGCATAATCTGTGGAGATCAGCCTGGCTTATTCTACTTTGAGAAAGGGCTTCGCTGTGAGTTTCTGCTTAAGAAGTAACATTCCTAGGAAGTGAGCTTATGCCCTGTTCATCACATTCATCTTGAAGCATTTGGCCTAGCAGAATGGCATGTGGAGGACAGGTGTGCTGTGAGGTGACAACCTGCATTGAAACCTCAGCTTACCTGCTGGTCCTGTATTTCATTAATTTCTATTATTGAAAATAATACATGCCTATGACAAAAAAATTATGAAACAGGACCAGGTGAAGAGTTTCACCAATACAGTGAAGAACTTCACCAGGAAAACCACTGTTAACATTTTTGCTACATGTTTTCCAGTCTGTGTACATTAATTTAAATACATATCATTTTAAAAATAAAATTATCTTCTTCTATAATTTTGTATCCCATTCTTTTCCCTTAATTTGCCACAAGTATATTTTCCATTTTCTTGAGTATTCTATGAAAATAGCTCGTGACTGTATGACATTCTATCCAATAGATAAACATGATTTTCTTAGACACTTAGGTGGTTTCCAGTTTTTCTGTTGCACAAAAGTCTTCAGCCATATCTGTGTTTATTAAGTTATATTCATAAAAGAAACGATCTGGTTTGTATTTTAAGTTTCCTGATGTGCTCTTTCAAGAAGCAGTAGAGTATGGTGGATAATGGGCAGAGTTAAGAGTGCAATTTGGATTCAAATCAAGCTTTTTTTCCACTTATATATGAGCTTGGACAAGATATTTCATCTTTCTTGGTATCTGGCTCCTTATTTTTCTAAAGGAAGATGCTAACTCACAGGGTTATGAGAAGAGTAAATAGAACTTTATATAATACCATGCCCTAAGCGTAATAGGTGTACAGTAATCTTTTTACTGTTACATCATCAGATTGTTTTCCAGAAAGTTTGTACCAACAGTTTATAACTTCAAATATATCGGGGATCCTGTGTAGCTGAGAACTACAGGCACATATATAATACACCAGTAGAGGGCAGAAAATGGAGGATTCTCATCCTCATCTGGATCCCTGGAAACTCCAAGACTGTTTTCCTATGTAAGTATTTCTCTTCAGATGTATATATTTCTTTAATCATCACTTAGGTGTTGACTATTCTGTATACTCTTAGCTTTTTGTGTGTTTTTTTCCCAATATATGAGTGTTATTTCAGAAAAAAAGTTTGTTATTAAAGCACTATTAAATATTTAACACTTAAACCAAGTCATCTAAGATATCCATCAAAAAACCATGATATGGAACACATTAAAAATTGTTTCTTTTCTCCTTTTTTCCTCTTCCAACCAAATGTTGAAGCTTAAGACCAGCTTTTGTTTAACATTAAAAATAAGTACATGTTTGGATTTTTAAAATTGTTTTATTCTCTAAGCTCATTGCTTTATGCAATGTCTGCCTATCTAGAAATTCTAGCACATGCAAATGTCTGCTTGTGTGGTTTGTATATGTGAAGCCAATTGTCACCCCAGCATGTTGTAATAGTATAATACATCCCAAGTAGATGAGTCGTTGGACTAAACCTAATTAGAAGTACAGTAAGTATTTAATTGGCTCCTGGAGTTAGGAAGAATTATGAATAGAGCATGTATTTGAGCAACAGTGCATTCTGTGAAATACTTTTCAATGTTTTTCAAAATTTATTTCAAAATTTTCAAGAATTGCTTAGACTATTACTAATTGGGCTACAAAGTTTGCAGGCTTTCTTATATTTTAAGTGCCTCCAGCCATTCAGCTTATTTCTCTTTTTCCCTCATCCCATGGCTAAAGGATGCTTTAAATGTCCATCTTTAAAAAGTCTCTCACTCAAAAAAGATGCTTTGAAAAATTTGTTCCTTTAAAGAGAAGGAACCATATGATTGATATCAGGGGGCCAGCCGTCTGCTGGGTCCTGCACTGGTACTGGGTCATTTAATCATGAGAAGCACTTGGAACTAGTGGCACCCTAACATCGATGAGAATCTGAGACTTGCTGCTCAGTAAACTTAGGGGTGCTGCCTGGTGCACCACTCACAGTAGTGTCTGGAAAGTACTAGATGCTCAAAGGTATTAACTGGAATAACTGGTTAATATGTCACGGTTAGACATCTGGTGAGGGACTAGGCCAGGTTCAAACTCGGAGACATGAGAGTGATTGCTGAGTTCTTCTTCCATGCTGGGCACAGTGCTAAACATTTTTCACAGGTTCTCACTTACTCCTCTCAGCAGCCCTCTAGGGGTGCATACTTAAAATATCTTATTTTGCTGAGGAATCACTAGTGTTGTGCTAGAACTACAATTTGAATCCAGAAAGAATAACCCTAGATGCTGTGGTTTCAGTCACCAAATTGTATTGCCTCTGTCAGTTGCCTGCCATTTGATTATATGAAATGTTACCAACCAGGTATTCTGGAGGAATGATGTACTGTGGTCAAACATTGGGGAAACATTGGGTTAAGAGAAATTAAACTTGGTTCCCTAGTTCAGGAATTCTCTGAGCTTTTAGGATGCTAATACAACTTAGGAGTCCTCAAGAGCGGATATAGAAGGTAGCATTTTCTAAACTTATTTGGCCTCCTTCTCCTCACCCTTCCCCAGGACACTGTTAGCATCTCACTGAGCCAGCATTCTGTGAACATAGATTGGGAAATGCTTGCCAAACTCAACATATTCTGCTCTGTCATCACCTCCTAAAGAGAAATAAGTCCTCAGAAGTCTGCTCCATTCCTGTTAGGTCTTGGAGTCATATATTGATTCTTTTCGTGGTATTATGTGTCTGTATTTTAAAGAAAATAATTAGCATCATTTTAATATTTCATGCCATTTTCTTATACTGAACCAAGTAAGTTTTGTATAAGAGAAGGATGGGGACCTGAGGATGTCCGCTCAGTGGTGCAATGTGTGTTCTCCTGCATCTCTGTTCCCTTGAGCTAATATGGTGACATTCAGCCTCTGGGAATGAAAAACGTTTACCATGAGAACTTAAAGTAGTCCTCCTGACATTTTACCATCTATTGACAAAGTGACCAATTACACTGTATGTATAAAAATATCTGGTCTTTTTATTATTCTTCTTTTGTAAAATATTTCATATGCTGATTTTCAAAACATTTAGGGAGAGAAATTGACTTGTAACACTTGAAAGTTTATGGAACAGGGCACTGCATTACAATAGGGTTTTGTGCAGAAAAAAAACACACTTTCTGGGTTCTGGCCAACAGTTCTACTTTCGGGACATTTATTCCATACGGCGCTGTATGATAGAGACTAAGATTTATAGCTGGTGATTTCCTGAGTAACAACCGAGATAGCAAATGCTTCAGTGAAACAACTTTCATATGCTCTCTGCAAGGCACAAAGTAGCATAATTGAATCGTTTGTCTTAGGATTTTCATGAGTTTGGTTTTGTTATCTCTTGTGAGAGAAAATGACATTAATTATTTTTCTTTTTGGCCTAAAGCTAAAATTGGAAAAATTTCACCTTTCTCTCTCCTTCATCCTTCTCCCAGCATCCTCACCCTCCTCCTTCTTCTCACAGTCTCACTTGGATCAGACCTTGTACTTTTACACATAGAGCTACTTATAGGAACTACCTCAACTCAAAAAAAGGGGCGGGCAATGATTGAAGACAGACTGCTTGAATCGTATAAAGGAAATTTCTTTTACCTCCATTTTGTTTCTCTGTGCCTGAAAATGATCCAAATTTTCCCTGTGGAGAGAAGAGAAAACGTGCAATACTAATAGGAAAGTAGCCCCAGGTCAGGGGAAGGAAGGTGTTCTGCAGTGACCTTTAAGATGCTCCTATGAAATGACTTTGACTTTTGTTTGGAGTGAGACATTCAAATATTGGTGCTGTGGTTTAGTAGGAGTGATCAATGGGAAGAATAGGGAAGAAGCAGTAAATGCAAGGTCAACAGGAGGACACACACAGCCAATTCTGGTTTTCATTCCTGTGGATTTTTGGGTCAAATCTGAAGATGGGCTCTTGATGACATATGAAGACATATGAAGTCTTTCCAGCTTGATTTTATGTATTCATACTTTACATACTATCATACATAAATCATAGACATGTAGATCATTGGATAGAATTAAGAGTCTAGAAATATCTTTTCACATTTGCAGTCCATTGATTTTCAACAAGAGTGCCCAGACAATTCAGTGGGATGAAGTATTCTTGTCAAGTGGTGCTGTGCTGGAACAACTGGATATCCACATGGAAAAGAGTGAATTTGCACTCTTACCTCTCACCATATACAAAAAATAACTCAAAATAGATAAAAGGCTTAAGTATAACAGTTAACATACTAAAGCTCTTAGAAGAAAGCATAGGGAGATATCTGTGAACTTTAGTTATGCAATGGTTTCTAACTTGGACACCAAAAGTACAAACAACAAAAGAATAGATAAGTGGGACTTTGTCAAATTAAAACTTTTTTGTGACCTCAAAGGTACCATCAAGAAAGTGATAAGCCAACACACATAATGGAGAAATTTTCAAATCATATATCTGATAAGGGGCTTTTACATAGAGTATATAAAAACCTCTTATAATCAATTGTAAAAATACAACCCAACTAAAATGTGAGCAATGGATTTGAATAAACATTTGTCTATAGAAGATATGCAAAAGGACCATAGTACATGCAAAGATAATCAGTATCATTAGCCATTAGGGAAATGAAAATCAAAACATCTACTAGAACAGCTATAATAAGAAAAGACAGCTAATTGTTAGTAAGGAGGTAGGGAGATTAGAATCCTCATTCACTGTTGGGAATATAAAATACTGCAGCTGCTTTGGGAAATAGTCTGGATGTTCCTAAAAAGATTAAACATCCTATTTCTAGGTATATACTCAAGAGAAATGAGAACATATGTCCATTCAAAAACATCTATACTAATGTTTAAGCAATATTATGCTAGCCAAAAAGTGGGGGAAACCCATATATTGATAAAATAACTGATAAATGGATAAATAAAATGTAGTGGAATATTACTCAACAATAAAAAGGAATGCGGTACTAATACATCCTACACCGTAGATGGACCTTGAAAACATTATGGTAAGTAAAAGAAGCTAGTCACAAAGGCCACCTATTGTGTGATTCCATTTATACGAAATATCCAAAAGGCAACTCATAGAAAGATTTAGTGGATCGGGAATGTGTGGGTGAATGGGATATGACTGCTAATGAGTAATGGGTTTCCTTTTGGAGTGATGAAAATGTTCTAAAACTGGGAATGGTGATGGTCTTAGAACCCTGTGACTGTGCTAAGAAAGTATTGCATTGTACAGCTTAAATGGGCGAGTATATGGTATGTGGGTTATTTCTTTATAAAATTGTTAATAAATAAAACAAAATCATGTTACATAATTACAGTCATTGAATTCCACTATAATTTTAGACTCATAGACTGAACTAATTGCCCAGGGTTTCAAGTGACCTGTCCCAGAACAGTAAGCTGGTCCACAGAGCCAGACTTCCTGAATATCAGGCCAGGTGTCTCTACACTGTGACTGTTATAGGAAGTTTGACCCCAACCAACCATAAAAACCACACTTAGTTTTTATAGGTTTGTGTTAACAGATAAGCTACTGAGGTTGACGTTGGTAGGAGTTTAATTCTTTCTCATGTAACCTTACTGAGAAGACTCTTTGCGATCCTGTCTTGGTTTGCAGGAGTTCTTGAGGAGGTGACTGTATCTGGATCAGCTCTAAGCTTCCCATATCTAACTACTGCTTGCAACAGCACCCACAGAGGCAGTGCAGGCCATTTACTATTGTAAGGTAGATGGCAAAGAAGTGACAAGGAGGAACTTCTAAAAAAAAAGAAAAAGAAACCCTATGAAATTTACTCAACTCTGAGAGTGACTATACTACCCTTCGACCTTATATTAGACGAGTGTCATCTCCAAACCATGGAACTCCTGCTGTTGCTCCGGGAGTAGATGGGAGTGTTTGTAATCACTTTGTTTCACGTGGGGCTGTAGGACTAGACTAGAGAATTCGTTCTTCTGTTTCTTGAGTTTTTTGAAGTTAAAAGTTGAAATAGGAGTCCGGCCAGTATGGCTGGTTGAGTGTTGACCCATGAACCAGGAGGTCACTGGTTCGATTCCTGGTCAGGGCATATGCCTGGGTTGCAGGCTATATCTCCAGTAAGGGGCATACAGGAGGCAGTCGATCCATGATTCTCTCTCACTATTGATGTTTCTATCTATCTATCCCTCTCCTTCTCTCAGAAATATATATATATATATATATATATATATATATATATATATATATATATATATATATATATAGTGGTGTGTGTGTGTGTGTCTGTGTGTGAGTGAAGTTAAAATAGGAGGAGCAGAAGCCCCTGGCAGTTTTTTTGTATTTGTTGATTACTAGGTGTGTGTGGCCTTGGGCTTTTCTGAGCTTCAGATTATCCGTAAATGGTGACCCTAACAATACTTTTTCCTTTTGGGGTGATCTTAAGAATTAATCCCCATAAAATATTAAATCCCAGTCCTAGCATAAAATACTACTTAATAAATACTAGTTATCATTGACAATAATAGCCTCATGTTTTGATTTTCAAGGCAGTGAAAAGGTTATCTCCATTGGTGCCTAAAGTTGAAAAATGCTGCATTTACAAATCCTTAGCCACATCCTAAACAATTTTAACTGTGATGCTTGAAACATTTTTCTTAAGCAGACAGAATCCTTCATTTAATAACAATTCATTAGGTACCTGCTACATATAAGCATGTTGGCAGGCACAAGGGATTGATTATAAAGAAAAAGATGCTTTCCGCCTTGGAGCAGTTCTTACTGTCATAAGCATTAGCAATGGCTATGTTCTAAACTAGAGGCCCCTGCACAACATTCATGCATGGGGGGTGGGGAGGGCTCCCTCAGCCCGACCTCTGCCCTTTCGAAGTCCGAGAGCCTTCGAGGAATATCCGTCAGTCGGACATCCTTAGTGCTGCTGTGGAGGCAAGAGTGGTTCCTGCCACTGCCATTGTGCTTGCCAGTTGTGAGCCAGGCCTCTGGCTGAGCAGTGCTCCCACTGTGGGAGGGCACTGATCACCAGGGGGCCAGGCGTCTGCCCCCTGGTGGTTAGTGCATGTCATAACAACTGGTCATTTCGCTGTTTGGTCGATTTGCATATTATCCTTTTATTATATAGGACTAGTGGCCTGGTGCATGAAATTTGTGCACGGGGAGGGGGGTGTTCCTCAGCCCAGCCTGCAACCTCTCCAATCTGGGACCCCTTTGGGGATGTCCAATTGGCAATTGGACATCCAACTGGTAGTCAGACATCCCTCTCGCAATCCAGGACCGCTGGCTCCTAACCACTCACCTGCCTGCCTGCCTGTTTGCCCCTAATCACTCTGCCTGCTGGCCTGATCGCCCCCAGATGCCCTCCCCGCCAGCCTGCTCACACCCAACTGCCCCCCTCCCCCGCCAGCCTGCTCGCTTCCAACTGCCCTTCCCTGCCAGTTTGATCACCCCCAGCTACCCTCCCCTGCCAGCATGATTGCCCCTAACTGCCTCTGCCTCGGCCCTGCCACCATGGCTTTGTACAGACGGACATCTGGAAGGTTTCCCGGTCTAATTAGCATGTTACTCTTTTATTAGAATAGATAGGCTGTAGCTAGTCTACGTTTTTGGTGTCATTGGTATTTGAAGCCAACTGCACATGTATTCTAATATAAACCAAAAAAATGTGATTATCTTTTTTTAACAAGTCCACATCTAAATCATTATACTTCAGAGTTATTGGTATTTTAGCTTCCAGACCCTGGCTTCTAATTAATAACTTATCTCCCCTGACTGCTGCTACCAAGTGTCTGTTTACCTGTCCCTCACTCCTCATACTTGTACTCTAATTACATGATTGTTATAAAGCAGTTATGTATTGCTGTGTAAAAAAAAAAATTTCCTAAAATTTTTAAGATAATTGTTTGAAAACACATTGTTTTATTGTGAAATAGCATAGTTAATGCTATAATTTGTAGTTGAGTTAGATTAGAAACTTCGTCTAGTACAGTGGCTTTTAACTTGGCCGCATTTTTATTAAAAAGTCAACATTATAATGATTTCTTAATTGTTTTTAAATTTTTCAAGTCTGTGGCAGTCTCACTTCAGTTTATTTGAAACAAGGCTCATATAAACCAAACATCCCTCATTTCCTTTGTGTAGGATACGTGAAAGCCAAGTCCGTCATCTCCTTTTACCTGTTCTGCTCTTCCAGTCTCACAGTCCTGCTGGAATGTTAGAGCTAGGGCACCATCCCAGCCTTCTCACTCTCCCCAACTTCAGCAGGGGAGAAAACTGAGGCCCAGAGCAGTTAGGGAGTTCTCGAGGCCTGACAGCAGGATGAACCCGGTGCAGAGAGCTCCCTTCCCTCCAGGCCCCTTTCCCTGGCTGGTAATATTTCTCTTCCTTCTACCCCCTTTTCTGAGCTATCCCCGAGTCCTATTACTGTTTCCTTGAAGTGTTTCTTGGTTTCCTCCCTCCCTGTTTCTTCCTGTCTAATCTCGTCCCTCGGTTTCTCACAATGGGGAAAGCCTGACGGAGCACTTTGTCTCTGGGACACCCAGCGTACAAGATTAATTTTCTCTAATTACCCCTGTCAGCATGTCGCCCCTCTGTTCCCAAGCTGCCAGGAGCTCTGCTCCCCGTGGCAGCAGATATCAACACTTCTCTACGAGGCTCCGTCCTCCGAGTCTCATTTCCCTGTACGTGCCCCACCTCGTTTCCTTTCTCCTCTTGAACCCCAAAGGCCCCAAGTGTTCTCTGGGTTCTCTCCATGAGGCAGCCATGTGTCCTTTATGCCTTGACTCTGTCCTGCTCCCTGGCTCTACTGTTCCTCCTGCCTTTTCAGATACTCATTTTTCTAGACCGAATTGAGATTCCACCGCCTTTGTGATGTTTTCCTTATTACTCCAGTGATACCCCCCACACACACATACCCTGTTCCCCAGCTTTTTCCTCTTATGAACCAACCTGTAGCATTGAGCATAATTGCCTCTTGTATATGGTTCTCGGGTTTTTCCTTGCAATATTTGGTGCTTTATGAAAGCAGGGCTTATGTTTATGTTTTTCTCATATATTCCATGTTTTACAGTGCCTCATAAGTGGTCAGTAAACACCCCTTGCTTATTAGGCGCTCTTTGAGCTTTTAAAATACGCTGTCAGAGCTACAGGCAGTTCAGACATTGTGCAGGGTCTGCTGTGTGGATCGGGATCCATTGTTAATATTGCAGAGCAGTGCTCCCGTGTCTGCCAGAGTTGATAGCATTGGCCGCTGTTGTGTTAATGATCCTTTGGGGGACTGGCTATATGGTATGGTGCTCATACTAGGAGTTTATAATTTGTTGGTGGATCGGTTGCAGGGAAGTGGGGGGCTCCCCCACTGAGAGCCTGTACACCTGCCTCTTGGATATTCTAGGAGGGAATATAGTTCCTTGAGCATGAACAGGAATGGCATTATCCTCATAACTGGCAGGTTCTCGGCACACCAGTGTGAAATGGGAACTGGCCTGGCTCCCTCCCACTGTGCTTCCTCGAGCCAGTAATGACCGTGGTGCTCTCTTCTCTGCAATACTGGCTCAGTGTCCTAAGATTTAATCTGATCTTGTTCTGAAGTATTTTTTTTCAGAGTCGGGTAAATACTGTGGACCTTTCCGAAAAGGTTATGTAGCAGGTTCCTGGTATTAGAAAAAGGAATGTGCGTGTTTCAAAGAAGACCAGGTCTGCTTTCTGAATTTTAATGTTCCTTTCCATGCCTTCCTACCTGTCCCGATAGTCATTTCTGGGCTGAGGCCATTGCGGTTGAACAGCACCCTGAATTGTGCTCTCCCAGAGGCATAACCCCTATAAGAATCCCGTCCGCGAAAGGCTCATTAACTGGAATTTTTTTTTTTTCTGTAATGTCAGCAGGACTAATTCCATCCATACAAAATGGTTTGGCCTTTTTCCCCTTTGGTACAAATGAGAATTAGTAAAAACTCAGACTAAGGTGAAGTTGACAAGCTCTGGCATGGCTGTGAGCTCAGAGCCTCTGGTCTTGGACCCCTTGTTCGCCTTGTGCTTTGAGTCCCTGCCCCACCCAGGAAGTCCTCTCATTCCATCCGTGCCACCTACAGCTGTTCCCTTTGTCACACACAGGGAGACGCTGCACCTCTTCACTTTGGAAAGTCACCTAACTGGAGTCACTTTAATGTTTTGTTGTGTGTTTTTTTTTCATCCCTGTAGGTGGATGGAAGTCTGTTTAGTTGAAGAATTGCCACCAACCACTGAGCTGGAGGAAGGGCTCCGGAACGGAGTTTACCTGGCAAAGTTAGCCAAGTTCTTTGCCCCAAAAATGGTATCGGAGAAAAAGATCTATGATGTGGAACAAACACGCTATAAGGTAACTGAGATCTAATTGGTTTTGGCTTCCAGCTAAAAGCGAAAGCCCAGCACTTCATTTTCTTTCCCTTCCTTTCGTGTTTCTACAAGGATTTTGAGGGAGGCGGCCCGTCCTTGGTCCTTGAAACCTGTTAGCAATCATTCCTGAGGCAGCAGTAATTTTAAAAGCAAAGCATTTCCATTTCTGGGCTGAGGCTGAGAGACCTCTGATTTGTGGGGCTCCCCACCCCATCATTCCTTCACGGAGGTCATTTTTATTAGCACCAGTAAATGTAAAAGTGGGGGCACTCTACCCCTCCTTGGTTTCACTACCACACAGTTTTATTACTCCCCTTATTCTCATCAAGGAATAAAGTACCCAGCTGGGACTTGAACTTGTGGCCTCAAAGAGTTAGGGCCAGTGTGATAAAATGAGTAGTAATGTTAAATACTCAGGTAGGAATTCCTTTCCATTTGGCATGTAAAACAAAATAAGACTAACCTTTTTGTATGCAACTGGTTTTCAGAATTATTTCATAGCTAATTGGAGACAGAGTGTGGGGGAGAATATAAAACCAAAATAAATGCCAATCTTGTATCAATAAAAAAAATTCTGATACTTTAGAGAACATGTCTAAGTATCTACTCTAATAAAAGAGTAATATGCAAATTAACCATCACTCTGAGACACCCAGGCCACGCCCACCAGCCAATCAGAGCGACTGTATGCACATTAACCCATCAAAGTTGGCGGTTAATTTGCATACACAGGAGAGTGAAGACTAAAGACAGCCTAGAAGGAAGCCAAGTGCTGCAGAAGGGAGCCAAGTGGTGGAGAAGGGAACGAAGCCCAGGCAGTGGAGATGGTGAAGAAGGGAGGGACAAGGGCAGGAGGAGAAGGGGAGCTGAGGCAGCAGAGATGGGAGTTGAGGCGGCAGATACGGGAGCCAAGGCGGGCTTCGCTCCCTTCTCTGCCTTGCCCTGGCTCAGGAAACCCTATTCTTGCAGGAATCTTCCTGCAACGGGCTACTAGTTTACAGATAAAGTAAGATATCTAGTATTTGTTTCAAAATAATTGGAAGGATCTTGGATAGATGATTCAAGACTGGCCGTAAGTTCGTAATTGTTAAGGTTGGATGATGGGTGCACAGGGATTCATTACACTATTCTGTCTACATTGTAAAATTTTTCTTTATTGATTAAGTTATTACATATGTGTCCTTATCCCCACATTGCCCCCCCACCCACCCCCACTCATGCCCTCATCCCCCTGTTGTCTGTGCCCATTGGTTAGGCTTATATGCATGCATACAAGTCCTTTGGTTGATCTCTCTCCCTTATCCCCACCCCCCTTCCTTCCCTCTGAGGTTTGATGGTCTAATTGGTCTGATCGATGCTGTCTGTGTCTATTTTTGTTCATTGGTTTATATTGTGCATTATATTCTATAAATGAGTGAGATCATGTGATATTTATCTTTCTTTGATCGGCTGATTTCCCTTAACATAATGCTCTCCAGTTCCATCCATGCTGTTGCAAATGGTAAAAATTCCTTCTTTTTTGCAGCAGCATAGTATTCCATTGTGTAGATGTACCACAGTTTTCTAATCCATTCATCTGCTGATGGGCCCTTAGGCTGATTCCAAATCTTAGCTATGATAAATTGTGCTGCTATGAACATAGGGGTACATATATCCTTTCTGATTGGTGTTTCTAGTTACTTGGGATATATTCATAGAAGTGGGATCCCTGGATCAAATGGGAGTTCCATTTTTACTTTTTTGAAGAAACCCCATACTGTTGTCCCCAGTGGCTGCACCAATCTGCATTCCCACCAGCAGTGCACGAGGGTTCCTTTTTCTCCACATCCTCGCCAGCACTTGTTTGTTGATTTGTTGGTGATAGCCATTCTGACAGGTGTCAGATGGTACCACATTATCATTTTGATTTGCATCTCTCGGATAATTAGTGACTTTGAGCATGTTTTTCTATGTCTCTTGGCCTTCCTTGTGTCTTCTTTTGAAAAGTATCTATTTAGACCCGTTGCCCATTTTTTTATTGGGTTGTTTATCTTCCTTTTGTTAACTTGTATGAATTCCCTGTAAATGTTGGAGATTAAGCCCTTATCGGTGATCACATTGGCAAATATGTTCTCCCATGCAGTGGGCTTTCTTGTTGTTTTGTTGATGGTTTCTTTTGCTATGCAAAAGCTTTTTATTTTGATGTAGTCCCATTTGTTTATTTTCTCTTTAGTTTCCATTGCCCTAGGAGCTGTAACAGTGAAGAAATTGCTTTGGCATATGTCTGAGATTTTGCTGCCTGTGGATTCTTCTAGTATTTTTATGGTTTCCGTCTTATGTTTAAGTCCTTTATCCATTTTGAGTTTATTTTTGTGTGTGGTGTAAATTGGTGGCCTAGTTTCATTTTTTTTGCATGTATCTGTCCAACTTTCCCAACACCATTTATTGAAGAGACTGTCTTGACTCCATTGTATGTTCATGCCTCCTTTTTTGAATATTAATTGAGCATAGTGGTTTGGGTCAATTTCTGGGTTCTCTATTCTATTCCATTTATCTATGTGTCTGTTCTTGTGCCAGGACCAGGCTGTTTTGAAAACAGTGGCTTTGTAATACAGCTTGATAGCTGGTATTGAGATCCTACCTACTTTGTTCTTTCTCAGGATTGCTGCAGTTATTTGTGTTTTTTTTTATTCCAGATGAATTTTTGGAAAGTTCTTCTAGGTCTGTGAAATATGCCATTGGTATTTTAATGGAGAGTGCATTGAATTTATAGATTGCTTTGGGTAGTATGGACATTTTAATGATGTTGATTCTATTAATCCATGAACACGATATGTTCTTCCATCTGTTTATGTCTTCCTCTATCTCTTTTTTCAGTGTCCTGTAGTTTTCCACGTACAGGTCTTTTACCTCCCTACTTAAATTTATTCCTAGGTATCTTTTTCTTTCTTTCTTTTTGTGTGCAATTGTAAATGGGATTGCTTTTATAGTCTCTCTTTCTGTAAGTTCTCTATTGGTGTATAGAAATGCCATAGATTTCTTGGCGTTAATTTTGTATCCTGCTACATTGCTGAATTCATTTATTAAGTCTGATAATTTTTTGATGGAGTCTTTAGGGTTTTCTATGTATGATATCATGTCATCTGCGAATAAGGACAGTTTTACTTCTTCTTTTCCAATTTGGATGCCTTTTATTTCTTCTTCTTGTCTAATTGCAATCGCTATTAGACAATACTATGTCTAACAGGAGTGGTGAAAGGGGGCATCCCTGTCTTGTTCCTGTTCTTAGGGGACATGGATTTAGTTTTTGCCCATTGAGTATGATGTTGGCTGTGGGTTTGTCATATATGGCTTTTATTATGTTGAGGTATGATCCTTCTAGTCCCACCTTTGCTGAGAGTTTTTATCAAGAAAGGGTGTTGGATTTTGTCAAATGCTTTTTCTGCATCAATTGATATGACTACATGATTTTTATCTCTCAATTTGTTTATGTGATGTGTCACATTTATTGATTTGCGGATATTGTACCATCCTTGCATCCCTGGGATAAATCCTACTTGGTCATGGTGTATGATCTTTCTGATGTACTGCTGGATCTGATTTGCTAGGATTTTGTGGAGGATTTTGGCATCTATGTTCATGATGGATATTGGCCTGTAATTCTCTTTCATTGTGTTGTCTTTATCTGGTTTTGGTATTAGGGTGATGCTGGCTTCATAGAATGAGTTTGGAAGTGTTCCTTCCTCTTGAATTTTTTGGAATAGTCTGAGGAGGATAGGTTTTAGTTCTCCCTTGAATGTTTGGTAAAACTCCCCTGTGAAGTTGTCTGGCCCCTGGCTTTTGTTTGCTGGAAGCTTTTTGATGACTGCTTCAATTTCTTCCATAGTTAGGTTTTTAGATTCTTCTTGATTGAGTTTTGGAAGGTTGTATTTTTCTTATGCTTGAAATGTTCCATTGCCAAGTGAAGGAGGAAAAAATAAACACTGCCCTAAAAGACCCCTTCATGAGATGTGTCTTCAAAAGGTGTGATGTTTCTCTTGGAATATGTGGTCTCTTGTCCACTTCAGATCAGGGTTTCTAAACGGTCTTTGAAATTTGATACTTTATTTTCTTAATAAGTCCTTTCTGTCAGTATTCTTTATTTGAAGGTTTTCAATATCCTTAAAAGTTATTTCTCTTACAGTTGCAAGGACAACATTAAATATAGTTGAAAATGGAATGAGTTCCCATTTATTGTATGAGTCACAGTACCCTTCAGTTGTTATTGAGACAAATTTTATTTTTAAAATATGTACAGTATATTGAATTCAGAGCAAATGTTTGAGTAACCATGTAGACTAACAGTAGACAAGATGAACTGACAGATCTTTTTGAATAAGTCTGTTTTCATGGTCTAGTCTAAAAGGTAAGTATTAGTTTGTAAGTCATGTGTCTCACTCCAGAGTTTTCAGCCCCTTGTAGTCTTTCACAAGATTTTAATGAAACGATGACTTAGCCAGCCAAAATTAAAGTTGTTTTTTGTAATTTTGAAAAATATTGTTAGAAGTTCATAAAAGCACAGAAAAAAAATTATTCGTATAACCCCACCACAAAGTAAATTAATATTTGTCCACATTTTAGAGCATGATTTTTCTTTTTTTCCTTGCTTCTACAATGGTTATTACCAAGATCCAGGCCTATTAGTACTGACAGTCATGTAGAGTTGATGACAGAGTTAAGGTGTAGTTGGGCTAGTCTCTGGCCCTCCCTGAAAGGGGATGGTGGATATTTGGTTTTGACATTATGGATGGTGAGAATCAGGGAAGAAAGACAGACCTTCAATGGAGGTGATCCCCAGAGCAGGCTAGTTCTTCCTCCTCCTGTAACATCAAACACCATGAATATAGGTGTTGCTTTTCAGTTCAGTTGTGAATACCTTCCTGGCAACTTAAACAGGTCCTGTGTCCTGCTATCCTTAGAGTTCCTACTATGTGAATAAGTAGCACTTGTCTCTGGGGTGGAGATGAGAAATATTTCCAATCTTTTGTTACCAAAGAAAATACTTGTGGAGCCTAGGCAGGTGAGTCATCCCTAAGTTGAACATGGTGAGAGAGGAAAGTGCTGTGTTTTGCCATCCTCCACTCAAACAGGCCCCTGAACGGCTGGGGTGCCCAGAAGAAGAGAAGCTAGGAGAGGGGCGGAGGAAAGGAAGAAGCAGAAAGAGGGGGTTGATGCCAGCTGTGATGTGGGAGAAAGCACAGGGACAGATGGAAACTTCCTCTGTTAAGTCGCAGGAGAAAAGAGGTGTTTCTCTCTTTCCTTTCATTAAGTTCCTGTAAGTGCCTAATGTCCTGGAATGGAAATGTTTCATGATTTGCCACACAATCATAAAATTTTATGTTAAGCCCATTTCATTTCTCTTACAAGAATGAAAGGAGGCACATATTAGTGAAGAGGAGACTTAATTAACTTCCTGCTCTTGTGTTCCTCAGGACTAAAGCCCTTCATGTGTGCCTTTTCCAAACACTAAATCATGGGACTGTGGCAAAGATGTTGAAACCCAAGGGAGTGCTCAGTAATCCGGGCCCAGTCCTTGATGTGCCATCTGGAAACCATGAGTTCGATGAGCATGGGCTCTCCCTGCAGGATCTGCCTAGGCTGCAGCTATAAAATATGACCCGCCTGTCAGACAGTGTGTCTCGAAGCACAAGCTTCATCTCGAGCTTTAAATTCTTCAGTTTGGGCACTGGTGCCTTTGAGTGAAGCTAATGAGAGCTTTCATGCTGCGCCACCTCTTTGCCAGCTTATATGCAGTGTTGGCTCCTTCTACTTTAGGGTTAGAAAGGTGTCATAGGTCTTAGTGTTAAACCTTCCAATGATGAGTTTTCTTTCTCTGGCCACCTCCACTCCTCACTCCAGGTCAGAGTTATGTGACCACGCCAAGTTCACAGTGGTGCCTGGCACTGTCCCTCTTGATGATATACTGTAATGTATATCATGGGATACTGTAATGATTTTCTTGTCACGAAGGCAAAAACCATGTGTCATCTCTGCCATACCCGTGGTGAATGGTGCAGGATCTGGCCATGGCCATTGTTAGAGAAACAGGTGCTGGGTGAAGAAATGAATGACAGTCCTTTCAAGGAACCAAAGGACTCCGTTTCTTTTCTTGTCTTCTATGCTTTGTTTGAAACAATCAAAGTGCTTCAAGTTTGACACCCTTCCTTTAAGTGTGATGCTTACACCTCCTACAGAACCACCTGATGTTTGTGTATAAAAAGTGGAACCTGGACCCCAACCCAGGCTTCTGAGTCAGGCAGAATCTCTTGAGTAGAGACCCAGGAAGCACTCTTAATAATAACTCCATGTAGTTCTTTTCTTATGTACTACTAAGGTTTAAGAACCACTGCTCTAATGGTAGATAAGATGGATATAATAAATTTTAATAAAGTTATAGGGAAAGACTGTAAAGTTGTACTAAGATTTCTAACTAGGGTCATACTCATCCATCCATGCAATACATATCAACACCTACTATGTGCTAGGCACTCAAGACAGTGGTGAGCAAGGCGGACATGGTTTCATGGTACTTACAGTTAGACAACTGCAAGTGAATATGCATTGTGAATTGTTGTAAGTGTATAAAGGAAGAAATTGACAGCAACACACAGAAGATGAGAAGCCATTTACTCAGGCTGAAAGAATGAGAAGAAAATCATCATGGGCAGAGTTCAGGGTAGAGAATGAGGAGAACAGTGCAGAGAGAGGGGCCCCATTTGTGATCGGCTCTTCAAGGAAGAATAGAGCTTGGCCAAACTGAGTGGCTGAGAGACTGCAGTGAGGATCATGATAAGAACTGGACTAGGAGGGAAGCAGACACAGATCAGGAAGTCACACATGGAGGATCTATGATTTCATCCTAAGTATAGAGATCGGGGGTGCAAGGAAGCCTTTGAAATATGAAACAGGCATCACAGTGCAGTGTGCTTTAGAAAGATCTGTCTGCTGCTCTGTGGGGTTCAGAATAAATTGGAGGGAGGACGAGGGTGGAGGCAGAGTGTCGTAAGGGGGTTATTCAATCCAGGTGACAGTGGCCTGCATTGCCAAGAAGTCAATGGATTCAAGAGGGAAAACAAAGGGTGAATCCTGGCAAGAGATTGAGTGGGAGAAGGGCAGTGAAGAGAAGACAGCTGGGTAGACAGTTGGAGAAAACCAAAAAGTGAGAGTGTTGCTTTCTAAAGGGGGTGGGTGCTGAAGAAGCTAGTGGTTTCTGTGGTGAAGGCTTGAAAGATGAGTGTTCCCAAGCAGACTAGGATGGTGAGGGGAAGAGAAGGAGAAGGAAGGCATTCCCTGTACAGGACTCAGCCTGATAAGGCTCAAAGACAAAAAAAAAAAAAAAGTGTTGTTCCAATACTGCACAGATCATTGTAGACTTATTATAAACTAGAGGCCCAGTGCACAAAAATTTATGCACTCAGGAGGGTCCCTCAGCCTGGCCTGTGCCCTCTCGCAGTCTGGGACCCCTCAGGGGATGTCCACCTGCTGGCGTGCCTGGCCAGCCTGGGTGAGGGGCTGATGGCCATTTCAGGTTGCCCACAGCGCCTTCAGGGTTTGGATCCTTACTAGGGTGCCTGGCTGGAAGCAGCTATGTGAGATTTATTTAACTTCTATAATTGAAACTTTGTTGCCTTGGTCTCCACACTCGAAGCCTGGGTTGCCCCTGGCAACCCAAGATCCCAGCCTGGCAGGTATCTGGAGCTTATTTATCTTCTATAATTGAAACTTTGTAGCCTTGAGTAGAGCTCAGGGCCTGCAGGGCCCTGGCTTCCTCCATTGCCTGCGGCAACTCCAGCTCTGTGGCCCTGCCATTTTAGTTGGGTTAATTTGCATATTTTCTCCTGATTGGTTGGTGGGCGTGACTTGTGGGCATGGCTTGTGGGTGTAACAGAGTGAGGGT
>PVJC01009414.1:0-45920 GCA_004026665.1 Murina feae
TGTACCGTCTTTGCTAAAGGTATCAGCTTTAATGAAAATAAAAGTAGCTGGGCTTATTCAGCAGCAGGCAATAAAAAATAGAAAAGCCACACAAAGCCGTGCATAATTCCTCGTTGTTATATGGCAACAGAGAGGGAGACCTACGAGGGGGAGAGATGCTTCTAGAGTGTAGAGGGGGTAATAGGGTGTTGGAGAGTAGAGACTTTTGTAGTTTGTTGCTCATGCTCAGTCACAGTGGAGCTGTGGCTCTGCGGATGTCTGTGGCTATGCCCTCTTCTGGAAGCCCAGGGACAGGCTGATCCTCTGGCCCCGCCTTCCTAGGGTGAACAAGGCTGGCTCAACTCTGAGGAACTTAGAATCAAGACAATCCTAGCGATATTCTTGCTCAACATGTTCGTTTCGTGAATGAGGAGACTGGGACCCAGACAAGGGGAATCCAACAGCTGCTGTCTGTGTCCTGATCAGTGTGCGGGAGGCATGGGCATCTCTGGCTGAGGTCACGGAGCAGCTCCCCGGTTACATGCTGAGCCGATGGGCGGGCGAGTGGGGCGAGAACCCGGCTCTCTTGATTCCCAGGCTGTATGCTTCCCACCGCCCCGTTCCCATGAGCTTTGGTTAAGTGATGGGTATAAACTGAGCAGATGCTTCTGCGGACAGCAACTTTGCTTTCGTAACCTGTTCTTTTTGATCCCCCATCTCAGTGGTTTTCAGCTGGGGGCAAGTTTGCCTCCCAGGGGGCATTCAGAAATGTCTGGAGACATTTGTCACAACCGGGGGCAGAGTGCTATGGCATCTAGTGGGTAGAGGCCAAGGATGCTGCTATCTATCCTATAAAACGTACAGCCAAACATTGTTCAGCCCCAACCCTCAATAGCCCTGCTGATGGGCAACTCTGTATCTGATTTTGTGTGAGTTTATGAGTGTGTGTGTGTGTGTGTGGGTGGGGGGCGCAGGCAGGGGGGGGCTGTATTTAAAAGACAGGAGAGTTTTATGTGACTGCAGGAAGGATTCCAATAGCATTTTGGGGTGAGTCAGGCTTCTGTTTTATAACCTTGCCCAGGCATCCAAATGATACACCTAGCTTGTTAAGGAAGATATGTTTCCATATCCCACTTTATACGCTGCATCAGAATCTCTAGGGATGAGTCCAGGAATGTGCATTGCGACTGTGCCCCAGAGCAGCGGTCGCCAACCCGTGGTCTGCGGATCACTGGTGGTCCGTGAGGTCTGAAAGGTTGGCGACCGCTGCTCCAAAGGGAATTCTGACATGGAGCCTGGTTTGGTAAATAATGGATTGACTAACAGTGGTGGTGAGACATTTGTCATTTGCTCATTAAGATAATCCTGAGCATTGGCCTCAGCTGTGCCATTTGTCAACTAGGTGACCTTGGACAAGTCACATATTTTCCTGAGCCCCTGTTGTCTCATCCTCAAAAGAAGGGCAGCCACATCCATCTCCTGGTTTGCAGGAAGCATACCATGCGGCCACCTGCATCAGAGCTCCCATCAGATGCGCCTGCTGTGTCTGATAATACCGAGACCTGAGGTCATCGACCACTCACATTCCAGGCACCATGTGAAATGCTCTGATAGTATTTTTTCTACTTAGCTTTGCAACAACTTTGTGTTATAGCTGGAGCATGTTCTGGTCACTCTGGCCGTGGTAGGCTGAATAATGCCGCCCCCCCCCCCAATGTTGTTCACATCCTAATCTCTGGAACCTTGTGAATGTCACCCTACATGGCACAAGCAACTTTGCAGATGTGATTAAGGCTCTTGCGATGGGGAGAGGATCCTGGGTTATCTGGGCGTGCCTGATATGATCACAAGGGTCTTTATGGTGGAGGCAAGGGATCAGAGGAAGTAGGAGATGTGACTGTGGAAGCCAGAGGTTAGAGTGATTTGAGGAAGGGGCTGTGAGCCAAGGGATGCTGCCAGCTTCCCGAAGCTACAGTAGGCAGGAAAGTGCATTCTCCGAGAGCCTCCAGTCAGAGCCAGCCCTGATGATACCTTGACGTTAGCCTGTGAGACCCATTTGGACTCCTGACTTTTAGAATCGTAAGCACATATATTTGTGTTGTTTTTAAGTCACCAAGAAATGCTCATTATTAGAGCAGCCGCAGGGAACGAACACACTTTCTATAGTCTCATATTCAGAAAGTCTGAGTGGTAAAAGGGAGGTTAGATATCCATTGTCTGAGTAGTTAGTGGACACACACACACACAATTTCAAAGCTGGGAGAATTCATGTCAAGGAGCAACTGGGAACTGTGTGAAGAAAAGTTGAGAGTGAGGATTCTTCCCAACTGCTCCTGGTAATCCGGGGAACTACTCGGAGGGATGGGAAGGTTGCTGTTCTCCAGCCAGTGTCTTCAGTTGGTTATTCAGGATGATTGTTCCAGAATTTAGGTATAATTGCAGTCTGGTCCCGGGATGAGATGAGTGTAGCATCCACCTACTCTGCTACCATCTTGGATCTCTTCCAGCTGATGCCTGGAATCTAGAAAATGACTCCGCTCTTGCCCCGTGATCCACCGACCCCTTGGATTTGAGCCTTGAGTCTGGTCTCCTGCCCTCTGGCTCTTGCTATGGCTTACATGTTCTGGACCTCACTCATGCCTGATTAGAGAGGATGTTAGGCAAGGCCCCTCTTAATTTCCTGTCTTTGCCACTTTGCAAGTCTCCATTCTCCCAGCTGTACCCTGCACTACCCCGAATCAATTGATGAGGGCGGTGTAAGTGCTGACTATCATGGTTATTAGAAGTGTGAATTATTTAAGGAGCTGTGCACATCTTTCACCTGTCAGTCATCAGAGGGAGGCTTGATGGGCATCTTAACCTTAAGCACATTGCTGTATTGTTGGTGGGAAGGAGGAAGAGGCAGGGGGTGAGGCAAGGGAGGTGGAGGCGGAGGTGGGGGTGGTACAGAGAATTGAATTGTCTATGTGGCGATGGAGGTTTGGGAAGAGGTGCTCTGAGGAAAGAGATTAAAAAAAAAAAGCTGAGTATAATTTGATAGAGTATTTTTGGCTCCAAGACACTGAATTGGAAATGAAGGAGAGCTCACATATCACAATTCAGAGGCATCTGTGAGCATATGGACCAATATGATCACTATAATTATAATACTAATAAATGTTCTCTCGTGGTGACTTGTAGAGGTCACCCTGAGATGAGAATGTGAGGGGAAGACAGGAGAAAAGGGAAGTTATTAATAACCCTCAGAGCTTGAGCACCTTTTCCCACGTGGAACCCTCTGCACTCCGCTCCCTTGCCTAGACTCTGATGACAGAGGAGCCCACTTGGTGTAGCATCATGAGCCTTGGGTAAGCTCTCTTGTTTCCAGGGAGACTGTTTTCTTGAAGGCAAGGACCAGTTCTGGTTCTGGTCCCTGTTGGACCTGAAGGGGCTTCTGGTCTGAAGGCAAATTTTCCTTCCATGGGGGTAGGAGGTTTGAAATTGTATCTCTGGGTGAGACAAGAGATATCTTTTCTAGAATATGCTAAACGCAGGCTCTGAAACCAATTACTTTTACAGGGAGGCCTGTTAATTACAGTGGCCAGCTGAGATGGGCACCAACCAGGAGTCACCTACATCCTTTGTGAACCATCAAACATTTGAGGAGTGTCTGCTGGATGATCCTCATGTTCTAGGGACACAGAACTGTCAGATAGGACCTCTCCTTAGGAGCTCACTGCTTTCTTAGGGAGAGAATGAAACACACAGCTTCTAGAAATAGAATGTATCTAGCTATAGAATATATCATAACTGCTAGAAAAATATCATTTTCTAATATCAGAGAGCAATATAATTTGAGATCCATTATATAGTTTTATCAGTGGTACATACTACTCTCAGTAGCAACGAATGAAGAGCACTGTTGTCCCAAGGTATGTTTTGGATAGAAAATGAGTATCACTGGAGATTAGAGGTGGTAGAAAATGGTAAGCAGTTATATATCCAATACTAGCATCTACAGAATGTTTTATAGCTCATGTCCACCTTTATATCTCACTGGATCTTCACAGTGGTCAACTGCATTGGAGGTGATTTTGCTCTCCAGAGAAGTTAAGTAGCTTGCTTATATCACACAGCTGTTAAGTGTAAGAGCTGGGGTTTGAACCCCTTGTGATGCCAAGGTCAGGACTTGTTCATCGATTGGCTCCCTGCTACTGGAATTGAGCTTGCAACCCTTTGACTGGGAATCGAACCAGGAGCCTCTTGTTCATGGGTTGACGTTCAGCCACTGAGGCACACTGGCTGGGCTCAGTGCTTTTGTATCCAAGTCCTTTCACATCAGTCATCTGCTTGGATCCTCACAGAGAGAAAGTATGTGATGTAGGGTTGGGTTTGCTCTGGGCATTTCAGAGGCCGTGGCTTGTTGGAGGACATGGCTGTGAGCCACACACTATCTTATGTGCTAGGAGGACATGGCGACTCCTGGAAAGAAAACACAAAACTCACACACATATACACCCACCCTCCAAGAAAAACAGAAGAAAAGCACACACAGCAAACAGAAAAGAACAATAGAAAGTTGCAGCCAAAAAGAACACTTTTCTGTGTTACTATCTCTCCCTACGCGCCAGTATCAGGCATGCTTTCTTACATGCCAGAGAGACCACGGCAGGTGGTGGATGGGGTTCATCTGGTGCCCCGTTTCCTCCTGCTGGTCATCAGGCCCAAATGGGCATATATACTTGGGCGGTTTTTGGTGTCAGGGTGGATCTTCCTGTTCCTTTCCCTGGATGCTTAAGGTCTGCCCCATGCCTCTTCCTTCAGTCACATTCTGGAGTCTCCTCCAGATTTAGGAATTGAGGTGGAAGTAAAATGGATGAAGGGCCTTCGCTGACAGGGCTGCTTTTGTTTGGACATGTAGCATGGGGTGCCTGTGTCCCCACACACACGCTCACCAGCACGCCTGGGCTGAGCTTCCCTCCACCTCGATGATCTGGTGCACAGATCTGCCACCCTGTGCCGGGATCATTTGGATTACCAGTTCTGAGGCAGCTTTATTCTTTTAAACCCCAGTTATGATATCTCCCGTGACTGGCAGGCACTGTCGTATTTATGTCTGATCCACGTGGAGCCTGGAGCTGTTGACTTGGCTTAGGGACGTGTCACCTGGTCGCTGTCTCCTGTCACTCACCCACGCTGAACCCACTGTTCATTCCAGCTGGCTGGCTTCTGCCAAGAGAAGGCAGGAGCTGGGAGCCAGGCAGCATGAGCAGGGTTGCCCTTTGTCTGGGGCTGTGTTGCTTCTCTGGAGCCAGCTGCCCTGAGCATCCTGTCTCTAAAAACAGGGAGGGCACTGTGGTGCTAGTGAGATTTTCAGAAGAGACTGGGAAGGTGTCAAGTTCATCTTTCTCTTCGGTGAAGGAGCCACAACTTACAAATGATCAGTGTCCTGTCCTTTGTTGCAGAAATGAGGAGATAAGTCCATTCCAAGGCGACTCATTCTATGCAGGGTTACCACATGCTTCCTTATGTTTAGTGAGCAGGTGTAGAGATGGGAAGAGCGCTGAGCGGGAGTTAGGCACAAGGCTGAGTTCTTCTGACTCTCTTGCCAGGCTAGTCATAGCCGATGAAATGTGGGGAGAGGGAGAACAGGGTTTCAAATGGTGCTCTGAGAAGCTTGGGCTTTCTGAAAAGTTCCTCCCTGGGACTGCAAAAGAGGCTGAGGTAGAGGTTAAAGGTCAGGTAGGACTCCATCCATACCAAATGATAATAGTTAGGATTTTGTGTTTTAGGCGTTGGGCTTTGAATATATGACTTTTATAAATAAACAAGTTTCAAAAACAATAGGATAATTCAAGGTCCTTTCCAATTTTAATTTCGTATGATCTTTGAAATCTGTAGAAGTCACAATGAAGTAAATATAATTAAGTGATACTATCTTAAATTAATTTTACACAGAATAACTCTAACCTCTCTCATAAGATAGACTTTCTGCCCAGCTGGCATGGCTCAGTGGTTGAGTGTTGACTTATGAACCAGGAGGTCATTGTTTGATTCTTGGTCAGGGCACATGCCTGGGTTGGGGGCTCGATCCCCAGTAGGCCGCTGATCAATGACGTTTTTCTGTCTCTCTCTCCCTCTCCCTTCCTCTCTGAATTCAATATAAGTATGTGTGTGTGTATATTATATTATATTATATTATATTATATTATATTATATTATATTATATATACACCTCAGACTGGGTGTTTCCTGGGGCATGAGTGGGAGATGCTAGAGCAGTGGTCCTCATCGGAGGTGATTTTGCTCTCCAGGGGACATTTGACAAAGTCTGGAGATATTTTTGCTTTACACACACACACACACACACACACACAGCCTTCCTGCTATCTCTGACTTATCTAAAGTCCATACACACAGGTTGTGAATGTCATATTGTAGCCAGGGCCAGGGCCAGGGCCATCCTGGCTAGAGAGGTGAATTCTGCCCATTCTTCAGAGCCTGGTTTTGGTGTTCTTTCCTCACTTTCCTGCCTGAGCTACTCTTTTCTGCTCCAGGTGCCCCTGTGCTTTCCCACTCCCTACAGACCCTTCAACATGGCCAGCCCTCACCCTGGGGAAGTTCTCTGATAACCTTACCCTGGGTGAAGTACTAACTGATGGTGATCTGGAATTTTAATATCTTCCAAAATAGTTGAGACTTGTGAAGCTTGAAAGTCTAAACCTGGTTGCAAAACAATCTCCGGTGATGAAGTTGGACGTCCTTGATAGATAGCCTGTGTGGCAGGAAGTTGTGTGTCCATGGGCTGCATCCCTCGGCTTCTCTATCTCTTCCTCCCAGTGTTTGCTTTAGAGATATATTTCCAATTTGCCTTATAGGAATGTTTCCAAAAGCAAATCCCTTGGAATACTGTTCCTAAATGCGCTGAGATAAAAGGCTTCTGCAGCCAAATGCCTTTGGGAGAATGCTGAGTATTATGTTTCCCTCTTAGAGATTCACTGTGCACCCTGATCCATTTCAGACTCAGAGAAAGCCATCAGGGGAGAGTCCTGTTTATCATTGTTTAATCCAGTGTTTCCCAAACGATTTGAACATAGCATTCTATTTTCCTCTAGGCAACAACATTTCACATCCCTCAGAGCGGGTGTTTCCTGAGACATGGGTGGGAGATGCTAGAGCAGTGGTCCTCCTCCGAGGCGATTTTGCTCTCCAGGGGACATTTGACAAAGTCTGGAGACATTTTTTTGTTCTCATCACTTGAGGGCAGAGGGAGTGTTCCTGGCATCAGGGGATGCTGCTACACACCCTAAGTGCACAGAGCAGTTCACACAACAGAATTATCTTTACCCAGGTGTCAGCAGTGCTGAGGTTGAGAAACCCTGTTCAAGAGATGGGCAGGGATGGGAGTCTGTTTAAATGCAGTGCAAGGCCCTGCAAAGTCAGCTAGTCAAGCCAGGCCTTTTATGATGAGGAATGCTTTCCGGACAGTGCTTCTGAGATGCACCCAGGTGCTATTTCCCTGAACGCCACCATAGCAGATCCAAAGCTGAGCACTTAATGGCGGTCAGAGGCAACACCCAGCTCCCCTAAGCCCCCATGAGGGCAGGGATGACAGGCGCCTTCTCACTGCATGGTGTCTGGGATCAGGGCTGACACAGCGTCCCAATTCCTTCTGGTCCTCCCTCCCAGAATTAAGCCGTTTAGCCATACCTCAGGAAGGGACTGTTTCCCCAGCTTGCACGTTGTGTTTATTTTTTTAATCTTGCTCCAAGCCTCGTGTTTTCTTTTGCTTGGGCCGACAGGGCTTGGCTAATCCTTCCAGAGATATGGATGTGGCGGGGAACAACAGACTGGCTTGGCTGTCAAGCACAGGAACATTCCTGAGACTGGGATTCTTGAAGTCCTGGTGATTAGTCTATTTCCATAAAGCAGAGCAATGATGCTTGTTGATCAGCAGAGCTTACACCTGCAGCCTCTCCCCGTGACCCCCTGCTCAGCCTGCTCCATATCTGGGAGCCGGAGGAGATGGTTCCAGACCAGGTTTTCCGATTCTCCAAGTCACTGAACACGGAGCTGTTGGGGACCTTCGCTCTCTTTGAGAATATGATGGAAATAATGGAACTTCTTGCAGATAAATCCATACACACAGCTTTGCATGGGATTTGAGGTGGTGCATGGACCTGTGTGTTCATGAACTCAGAATTTCTCTTACCTCAACGATGGGACACTCCATGGGGACTGTGGATGGTTTTGTGGCTGTGTATTGAGCAGCATCCTTGGGGCATACAAGGGGAGGAGCCACCTCAGTCCCTGGCCTCAGACAACTGCTGTTCTTGGGGAATGATAATTTAACACAGTAAATTAGTAACTTCTTGTGTTTTAGCTCATTAATTCATGAATGCATCCATTTAGCACACATTTAGTGAGTTTCTACATGTCAAGTGCAGTGTTAACCACTGGGGAGACAGTCATCCTTCTCAATAATAAAGGATATAGGCATGAAAAGAAAGCCAAAAAGAAAAAAAAAAAAAAGAAATTTGAATCCTGAAGATAAGGCTGAAGGGAGTAGCTTCCAGTTTAGGTGCAGAGCATGAGCTGAGTGAGAGTAGCCATGGCCACTTGGGGCCAGGGCATCTATTCTATGGTCAGTGGCTTCCCAGGTATAAAATATGCCTGTGGGGATTGAGCAACTGTGCAGTATCAGGCAGCGTCTGCCTTGGTGCCTGCCATCTTGCCCTGGACTCAGGCTTGATCTGAGAAGCACTTTGAGAAAAGTTCCAGAACCTTCCAGTGCTCCAAGGCAGCAGTGCCCATTTCCCCTTTTCAATGTCCTCTACAGAGCTGGGGCCACTTGGTGGGTCTCCTGAAGTTGTGATCAGAAAGGAACAGAGGACACAGAGAGATCCACCTTGGAGTTTTGAGACTTGATTCTCCAGCTGGGATCCACAACCTCCTTATATTTTGCTGAAGGAGGAGGACATGAGGCAGGGTGTTGCTGGGGAACAGAGTGGAATCATGCCCTTGGTTCATTGCTGACTTTTATGATCACATATCCTTATTGAGGGGCTCACTGATGAAGTCTCTGTAGAGGGAGAACTTGGCAGAACAACGAACACCTT
The DNA here is from genome assembly GCA_004026665.1 of Murina feae. Lineage (NCBI taxonomy): Eukaryota > Metazoa > Chordata > Mammalia > Chiroptera > Vespertilionidae > Murina > Murina feae. The sequence continues at coordinate 9,078 of PVJC01009414.1, forward strand.
CGCAATGCATCATGTTGATGCCACACTTTATTTGGCCTGCCTTGTTTGGGCTCCATAATGAATCATAATAAATCCAGTAAAACAGCTAGACTGCTTCTGGCTAGGATACATGCTTTCGTCAGCCTGGGAAGAGGTCAAGCTGGGCTGTTTGAGCTGGCGAGTGCTTTAAACTCAGCTACAATCCAACCTCACCATTGGATGCTCTTGCACGGGATGGGCCCATAGAATTTGTGTCTGCATGAGGTGTGATGTTCTCACCGGAAGAAGGATAGGGACATTCATAACAGCTGGATTTGAAAGAGAAAATCACTTTTCCATAATTGGTACCTGTTCATTCTTTTTTTTTTTTAATGCCCACCACTTCTACTTCAGCTCTGAATCCCCAGTGAAGTGCGGTATAGGGAAAAAGACCACACAGACATTGCGGTTGTAAGCAGGTAATGAGAACCAGATGCAAGCAGGCAGCTCTCTGCCCTGAGAACGCGAGTTACAATTACAGATTTATATGGCTCCATTTTCTGCTTTCAATACAGCCTGTCAACATCTCAAGCTGAGAGCCCATCGCTGTGGTCTGGGCAGCCTCCTCCCCGCTCCTGTGTCAGGAGAGATTTATTATTCTTATAGACTCTGCTCATATCAAATCCCTCAAGATGGACCTACGGAGGGCGGATTTGATTTTATTTCATTTTGCTGAGAAGCACGGCTCAGCAGAGACGTTTATTCTTTCTCTCAGGGTAGGCTCCCGAGTCTAGGTGAAGAAGGTGGAGAAATTGAATCAGGCAGAAGCTGCGACGAAAGAAAACGAAAATGGAGCCAACAGGCCATCTATTGCCACATGGCGGGAGCAGAAGATGGGAACACTAACCGACATGCCTGTCAGTTGGGAACTGGTTGACTCAATTATGGTCCATCCATAAAACAGAATATTATGCAGCTGTTAAAAGGAGTGAGGGATATTTATTGCCACTGATAAGGACGGAGCTCCAGCCTAAAGTAAAATGAGAAAAAATAAGGGTGGTGCAGGATGCATAGCAGGCTTCCGGTTATATCGACGTCCTACTGACCTATAACTGTGGATCTTGCATCTACAAGGGTGATCTTGATGTTTGTAATAGCATTTGCCATTAGGGGCAGACTTGATTGAGGGATGGAGAGGTGGGAACGCTTTATGTAAAAAACCGTCTGTGCTTCTGGATTCTTTATTGATTCTTTTACTCTGCTTGCATTACTTTCTCAAAAATCACTTAAAGCTGAAAAAAGAATTTCAAAAATTTCATAATGCCTAGCAGGGTTTGCTTTTAGAAGGGTGAGCAAAGTGTGGTTTGAATGTGACTAACGGAAGCTACCCAGAAATAAAATGTTGTCTCCAGGAACTCCCATTATAGTGTAGGATTTATCATTGCTAATGAGAAATCAGAACTAGAGCCTGTCAGGTGAGGTACGATTTTACCTTCATTTATGAGGATGAATCGAGTACATTATGGTCCACATAAATTGCATTTATACTACACTGATTTATCAGGGGCCATCTGTTAAAGCTTGGACGTCCCTCCTAATGACATCATTGTTTCCACCACCCGGGCTCCCTGACTCGCCTGTGATACCTTGTTACTCTTCAGCACGGTTGAGGTGGTCGATTTGTTTCTCTGGGGGTTCTCAGAATTGCCTTTCTATGAATCAGGGTCAAGAGGTAGCAGAAGTGTTTGGAGCAGCCATGTGGAAGGCAGTGAAAGTGGTGAGGCCTTTGGCGCCAGAGTGGCATGCCCCTCTTGGAACCAATCAAATTCTGCGTGAAAAAACCCCCTGCAGGTTATATGTGGTTCAAGATGCAGAATTCCACAGCCCCTTTCCTGAACCTTTCTCTGATATCCTGTTTCCCTCCTCCAATGATGCTTGGCCCTGCCCATTTGATAGAAGCTTTGAAGGTCAGAGAGCATCCCCCTGGGTTATGGGGGAAAGTTGGCCAGAGAGGCCGTAGCCCGACTCTATCTCTGCACATTCTGCCCCAGGTTATTGAAAAGGCATCTCCTCTTTTCTACTGGACATCAGATTCCTGGAGGGTGAGAACTTGTTCACCTCCTTACTCAGGGCAGAGATTAGCATATCTTGCCCTGGGCTGTACTTCCAAAATCCAGGTCATGCAGGATGTTACTAGGTTATAGCATTGTATCTGGGAAGTTCTCTCCCCAGAATGTATTTCTGTGGCAGGAAAGGAAAAGCTGGAACAGAATTCCTAAGGAAGTTAAATAAGTAAATGGAATTATTCTTATTACAGTATGTATTCAGAATAAGAACTTGAGAAGCGTAAGAGAAAATTGGTTGCCCTTTTAGCTGTAAGTAGAGGCAAGTACTTTGGTCCTATTCTGAGCCCTCTGCTGCCACCATATAAACAGTATCTGTATCTATGACTTTAGGGACGATGTTTCCTCTGTCTGGCTCTCTCTGGCTAGTAGGGATCTTGGCTGTTCCAATGCCCAACTTTGTCAGATAATTCAGGAATTTCTGCCTCATGCTGTCCCTTCTTAATGGTTTGGCATGATTCAGGGGATCCTGTGCCAGGGCTGCCATATCTCTCCTCGGTAACTCACCCGGACAGGAACATCTTCCCCAGAACAGAGAGCACGAGCCCATCCAGGCTCCATATAACAATGCTTCTCTCCCCTGCAGAGGCACTAGTGTGCAGGCTGCACCCGAGTGCTCTCCACAGTGCTAAATAACACAATGTAGCAGACAGCGGTTCCTATAAATTACTGAAAACTGGGCTGAAAAGACAATGTAGGGTGTATAAATCCAACTGTTTAGCCAGAAGCCCATTAACTTAAGGCAGACACAAAGAAAGGAAGGACAGTCACAAACCACTTCCCGGTAGGAGTTTGCAGTGGATGGGGGAATAGGAAAAGGGGAAACAAAAATAGCTCTAATGAAAGAGTGTCAGAGAAAAAGAAAAGAAGCAAGAAATCCTTTTCAAGATGGAAGGAGAGAAAAATCTTACGGTCCTCAGTTGAAATCCCCGAGTAGACTGGTTACCATTGGAAGTTTCCCTCATTCCCACTGTTGGATTAGCCCTCCCCTATCTCTGCAGTTCAATAATTTACCCCTTTAGTGGCTCATATGCCACCTCCTCCCTGAAGCCTTTCCTGATGTTCCAGATGAAAACAACTTTCACTCTTAGGGTTTAACTGTATTTTGTTGCTCATGCTCTCTTAGTGCTGTGCTGACTCTTTACCTTTTACGATGGTTATTTGTATCCTTGTTTTTCATGCAGCACTTCCCCTTCCTATCCTCTCACCCCCACCCAATGTATAAAGTCTACAAAGACAGAGATTATGGCTTGGCAATTTAGGAACTATTTCAGTGAATGTTTATTATAAAACATTCCCAGTGTTAGTGGGGGATACTTAGATGAGCAAAATATGGCCTTCGGACTAATGACATTTAGATTTGGCAAAACCATATGATTCTCTGCATAATATAAGTGCTATCTCTATTGAATGAACCAGGTTCAACCCTCCCTTTTCTGCTCAAGAATGAATAAATTGAGGCCCATGGCTACTACTTGACCTTCATAAGGTGACACTCTTAGTGTGCATAAAGGCAGAAATTCAGGCAACTCTATTCCAAGTCTACAAACAGTGCCATTCATTCTCTTGGCCAGTTGTCTCATGGATGAAGAAGTAGGACTGGAGATCCTGGCAACAGCCCTGACCAACAGCTGGGAATACAACTTGCAGAGTGCACTGAGAGCTAAAGAGAGAACATACAGGAGCTCGCCAAAGCAAGGCCAGTGGAGTAGTGGGTTTATCTGAGAAAGACTAAAGCAGGATTTTGTGAACTCAAGAGAAGGCCTCTGGTAGAGTGAGAAGGCTGGGCCTGGGGCAGGCAGATCACAGGCTCTGATGACTTGTGAAGTCAATGATACCTATTACTTCCTCTTTAACTGGTCAACTTGCAGGTGTTTGTAGACCCCTTACTAGGGATCAATCCTACAACCTGAGTATATGCCCTGACTGGGAATCAAGCCATGATCTCCTAGTTCATAGATCAGTGCTCAACCAGTGAGCCACGCTGGCCAGGCAAAAAAAAATATATTTTAAAAAATTCTCCAAAACTCCCAAAAGCCAAGGAAAGTTAGTTATCCTAAAACATAACCTAACCTGTTAGAGGTGTCTAGGCAACAGGGCTTTATGGGAAGAAAATGGAGAAAGTGAGACTAGACCTTCACAAAAAGAGAGCTTTGCTGCTATGAGGCTCGTCCTTCCTTGGCATGTGCTTGGCTCCTCTTTTTGACTGCTTCCCATTCTGCTTTGCTTCTCTGGGTAAGCATGTTAACGACTTCAGAAGACCATTTGGTCCTTGAAGGCAATGAGTATTTTATTCCCCTTGGATCACAAACAGTATTTGTGTTATTCTGGTTGTTAAAAGAAATGCAATAAACATTTATCCTCGTGGTCTTTGCAACATTTCCTGCTTGGAAAGTGAACTTCTAGGTATTCTTAGTATCAAGGTGGCTACAGTTCTTCTTCATAATGATTATTTCCTTCCAAAGATTATTCAGAAGCAGCCTTCTTCATGGAACTTGGATGATTCTGGTTCATGTTGCCCTTCCATTTAAATCCCTACGTTTTTGTAGATTGTGCATTATCCTTTCTCATCCCTTCCTCCAGCCTTGGGTGGACTGTGGCCTCTTTGGGTTTTCCACAGTGGCTATGTCTCTACTTTGGGACTGAGTGGTTTTGGGGTCATTGGTTTTCCAATTTTATCCTTTATAAGGGACTAGAGGCCCAGTGCATGAATTCATGCATCAATGTGGGGACCCTCAGCCTGGCCTGTGGGATTGGCCAAAACTGGCTCTCCGACATCCCTGAGGGGTCCCAGGTTGTGAGAGGGCGCAGGCCAGGCCAAGAGACCCCACTGGTGCACGATCAGGGCCCGGGAGGGACGCGGGAGGTTGGCCAGCCAGAGAGGGACCACAGGAGAGCTCCACTGCATGTCTGGCCCATCTCACTCAGTCCTGATTGAGTCGGACCCCACCAGAAGTTAACCTACTGGTCAGAGAGTCTGGCCCCTGGTGGTCAGTGTATGTCATAGCGGCTGGTTGACTGTCTGCCCCCTAGTGGTCAGTGTACATTATAGTGAGAGATTGAGGGGCCTTAGCATATCATTAGCATATTTCACTTTGATTGTTTGAATGGCCAATTGGACACAGCATATTAGGCTTTTATTATATAGGATAAGTTTCAGTGCATCAATATCATGGTTATTGGAACTTCTGTGTATATGTAAAGATAAATACATAGTCCAGCTTATTGCTTATATATATTATATATAATTATGTAAAATTATAGATGAAGTACATATGACTATTATACACATACTTATCTCATGTTAATTCTCACAACAATCCTGGGATAAGCATTGTTATTATTTCTATTTTTGAGGAAAAAAAAAGAGATTCTTATCACTTTAGAAGTGAGTTATTTTGAATGTCAGATAACATGATTTCCTCTCATGTGGATTATTTATTTTTAACCTGGAGTGGCTGAGTAGGAAGTTGAACTGTGTACAGCAAACACTGACTCTACAATTAGAGTAATTACAATAATGACTCTGCACTCTTGCTCTCGCCCAAGGTCACACAGCCTATAATCTGTGAACCTGTAATTCAGTCTCAGGCCTGCCTGATGCCCATGCTTCCAGTTCTTTCTGGTGAAAAGGACACAGTGATGGGAGGCTGTGTTAAGGAATTTGGATTCTGCACCAACAGTGACCAATGAAAACTTGATTGGGAGCTAAGTGCAAGATTTGACATTATGGGTTTACAGGGTAATGTTGCTAGGAGGTTGGGGTAAGGGTGGGAAACTGTGAGAAGGAAGAGGGATCAGCTGAAGTACATGGTATTATAGTATTCCAGGTAAAATGTGGTATAAATTTGGACTGGAATTTTGGCAATATGGAGGATGTGATAACCAGTTATTACTGCAGAGGTAGAGTTGTTAGGACTTGTGAGTTTGGAGAACAATCAGGTTAGTAACATAGCTTTCAAGTTTCTCTTATGGGTGTCGGGAAGGGTGGTGATGCCATTAACTAAGACAAATATACACAGGGAAATGGGGGTTTATTTAGCAGATGAGAGGGAAGGAAAATGTGTATGATTTTGACATAGGATTGAAGTACCAGTCATTTGAAAGGTTCGAGTTTTCTAGGAGGTAGTTCGGTTTATAAGACCCACAGATCAGGGAGGAGCCCTGGATGGGAGAGAGAACCTTTCGATCCGTTGGCACCTAGGTGATAAGGCTGTCAGAGTAGGTTAACTCTCCCAGGAATTTAATATGGAGAGAGACGGAGGGCTGAGGGTGGAACCTGGCAACAGCCACAATTGAAGGGGCAGAGTGAGGCAGATCAGCAACGGCAAAGCCAAAGGAGATGCTGGCAGAGTGTTAGGAGTGCCAGGTCTGCTCATTTTTCTTGCCTCAGTTTCCAGGTCAGAGAAAAGTCATACACAGCTGCCTTTGTGCTTGGAAGCATCCTCTGAAGAGTTCCAAGATCCCCTTATCTGGATCATTCATCCTTAAATTTCTGGAACAGTCATGACTCAAAATACTTTGTTCTGTTGTCAGACTTCATGCCCATATCTTTGTCAGATTTCATGTCCCGGTTTTTGGTTTGGAAAATGTTATACACTTAGTGTTCATCAGCTCTCCAGAGTGCAGCATGAGGTATTTCCCAGCACGCCTGTTTTCCTTCAAGGGTGGATGGCTGAGGCATTTTTTATCATGAAGCCAAAGTGATAAAGAGCCAAGTGGCTGCTGTAGATGGGAAAGACAAATAGCAGTCAAGGGAGTTCTGGGGCTCAGAACAGATGCCTGGAGTATGGGGTGGGGAGTCCTTCAGAAATGCAGAGGAGAAGTAGCTACAGGAATTCAAGGAAAATGGACCAAAGGGGCCTCCATCAAAAGGATTTAAACTAAAGATCAAGATAACAAGATAGATTGTGTGTATGTGTGTGTGTGTGTGCATGTGCAATTGATTGCTTATTATCCAGCCTAGTTGAGGAGGAGGAGATTGAGAAAGTAACTTCAATAGGTAACACATACCTACCTTCTTACAGGACAAGGAGACCGGTGGGGTAGCAAGTAGATTCAGGAGGGACCCGTTGGAATTGAACTCTTGGCCAAACACATTGTCCCTCTGAATGTCATAGTCTTAACACTCACATAGGGCTTGCTGAGGATGAGGAACCTCCTTCTCTCTACCCTAAAGAGGACCCTAGTTGGTCTTGGTGAGGGGGATGGAGATGATTAAGACAAACCATACTGAAGATGATCTCTGAAGACATTATTCTCAGGCATATCAGACTCTGTCTCCCTTTTCATAACAAATGTTTTGAAACACTCACTTTATAGTGAGTATTTCAGAGAAAATGAAATGAAATGAAATTCAGAGAAAATGTAGCCTGCCTACACACATAATTAAAATCACCAGAATGCCCTAACTCTGTTATAAAGGATATATAAATGGAGATTAACTTATAACGAAATATTTGTATTTTAATAAATGCTCAGGTATGACTACACTAGAAGGTATAACGGAGCTGTCAGATGCTTGCTGCTATACATAGCATCACCATGAGTAAGACAGCTACAGAAGCAGCCTGAGGCAGGTGTGTGGCATTGTCAATTCCAACACTATAAATGGTGTTGCCATTTAGTACATGATTTAAAAAAATGGCAAATAGGTTTTTTTTGTGTGTGAAAAAGTTCTTTAAAAAACAAATGGCAGTCTAGAAAATTTTGTCTATTAATGAGACAAAAGTATTTTCTGTTTATATATAATACTAGAGGCCCGCTGCACAAAAATTTGTGCACTCGGGAGGGTGGGGGAGGGTCCCTCAGCCTAGCCTGGCCTGTGCCCTCTCCCAGTCTGGGACCCCTCAGGTAATGTCCACCTCTGGCTTAGGCCTGCTCCCCGGAGGATCAGGCCTAAGATAGCAGTCAGACATCCCCCTGGCAGCCTGGGAGCCCTCAGAGGATTTCCACTTGCCAATAGGGAGCAGGCCTAAGCTGCAATCTGACATCCTTAGTGCTGCTGAGGAGGTAGGAGAGTCTCCTGCCAGCACCGCTGTGCTGGCAGCTGGCAGCCCAGAATGTGGCTGAGTAGACCTCCTCCTGTGGGAGTGCATTGACCACCAGGGGGCAGCTCTTGCATTGAGCGACTGCCCCTGGTGGTCAGTGTGTGTCATAGTGACCAGTCATTCTACTGTTAGGGTCAATTTGCATATGACCCTTTTATTATATAGGATAAATTTAGGTTCTAGGATTGGTTGACAAACGGCTCTTCCCTACAAGAATGTCTGGTGCCTATTTCAAGCTGAATGAGATGGGAGATGACTTTTCTCTGTCCACTAAATCCAGTATTGTCTCATCTCACCAAATTTTCAAAATGCTCTCTAAGGGCCAATAACCCTCCTGTTCAATAACCCATACAAGTGTCCAATAAAACTTGGATATTAAAAAAAAAAGAAGACTCGGTGGAGACCAGAAAAGACCAGTTCTACTGGGAACCTAAGAGCTCCCTTTATCCTCTGGAACAATTCTTGGTACCTTCAAGGAGCTGTCCCTGGTGCTGCTTAGATTTTGGTACAAACTAATTTATTCCCACAGATTAGACACATTTCATGTCCTACCTGCCACCATGACCTCTCTTTGATCCTGGCTCCCTGAGCCAAGGTTCTAGTCACCAACGTTAGCTTTCTCCTTAATGTGAGTTATGTGCCCGATAGCCAGACCAGGCAGGCCTCCTTGCCCTGTTTTGGATTGAGAACTACCCTTAGCAGTGGTGCAGCTTTGGCTCAAGCTTCTTGGTTGGATGCAGAGGAGGGAAGGACCACAATTGCTAAGATGTTTTATAAAAAAGTCCTCAAGGAGGGGCTTCCAGGAGCTGTATCCCTTTTACCTGGGGGAACCATAGTTGTTCGCTATATTTCGTAGGTTCTGAGGTTTCCATAGTTTTGTGTCTGTGAAGCTGATCAGTACTATACCTTTTGTAGCCAAAGTGCTTAACAGTATTTTCCAGTGTGTGAGACCTGTAGGAATGCCTCTAGTACATGGATGTGGTGGTAAGTAACACTGGTTCATTTGCTGAGAGAATTGATCCTTTTTCAGGTTGCTTTCAATTCCTTCAGGGCATCAAGGGAGAAATCTAGGCTTGGGGCTGGTGTGTGTTTAACGCCTTCCTAACACTTGTTAATCTTCTGGTTTAAAGAAGAAAAAGCCAGCTTCAGGCTCAGAGTCCACAGCAGGGGATGGTACTGACTAGACTTTAATGACCTTATTTTTTTTCCGCTTTAAAATTATCACAATTACTCTGCATTCAAGGCAGGTAATACTGATTTTGCTTTTCACCAAATTTTCTTTCACAATAAATTAATTTTAGTAAAAGGAAGAACCAATTGAAAGAAATACATCAAATTTAGTGTAGGCGTTACACAGATGTAGTTGCTAGGAAGGTGGTGCCGAAAGAATTGAAGTTGAGGGAACATTGCCATTTTGCATCATTCAAGGGGCAGGTGCCTGGGTATAAAACAAGCTCTGGGGCAGAGGCAGGCCACATTTGCAGGGTATTGGCTCATTGTCAGTTCATTAAATTATTGGTTTCTTGCACAGACTCACTCCAGATTATTTACTATTCTTGTTGCTGTCTTTGTCCCTGGATAGGAAAGCAGCATGTTAATGCCTCATATAATGGGTGATGGATGGCCCCAGCCTGTCAAGCTCTGACACTCTGAGTGTTTAGTAATTTCATTATCTGCCCATTTCTCTACTCTTTGCAGCCTAGCACTTATGACAAGGTGGCATTCATCCCTAATGACATGGGATGGGCTGGGATTCCCAAGAACCATTCTGCATTTATGAGGAGTGAAATTCTTTGAAAGAAGGCATTTTCTATTCCCCTTCCTCCCCAGTTTAGAACAAAGCAAGAAGCCAGACCAAGAATATTTGCTGCTGTAAAAATAGAAAGAAAACAATAAATAACCTAAGTAAGATGTCTGTAGAATGAAACCTTTGGTGACTAGTATCAGTTGCTTTTAGGTAGATGTTTTCTAACTCAAAATGGAGTTAAAATTTTTTTCCCAAGTATGATTTTTAAAAAAAACATTGATGTAAATTGGATGCCCACCAATTAACTAAGATAATAGTGATATTTGCATAGATTTGCTAAGGCAACCTAGGCCAATTTTGCTGCTCTGAAACGGGGAGTACAATCTTCAATCAGAATCAAGGTAATCTTTCTCAAAAGTTGAGAAACAATCCATAAGTCTGCTGGGTACTTATATATTGGCTGTAATTATATGACCAACTTATATGTGTCACATGCATTTCACCTACTCTTTAAAAGAATTATTAAAATTGATTTCAGAGAGAGGAAGGGAGAGGGAGAGAGAGATAGAAACATCAATGATGAGAAAGAAGCATCAATTGGCTGCCTCTGGCACCCCCAAACCCCCTACTGGGGATCAAGCCTGCAACCTGGGCAAGTGGCCTGACAGGGAATTGTACCCTGACCTCCTGGTTCATGGGTTGATGCTCAGCCACTGAGCCACACCGGCTGGGCTGTTTGACCTACTCTTAACAGAAAATTGTAGCTTCAAAGAAGTTAAGTCAATTGCCTAAATCCACACAGCAGGCAAGGTGGGACTGGAATTTGAATTTTACATCTTTAGCTAATGTCATTCATATAAAATCCATGCTTTTGGGACTTAGCTACCTTTTTCTTCATAAAGTCTTTCCAGCCTGGGTGGAAATATTCACAAATGCCCGCCCCCCTTTTAATTGCAAAACTCTCCCAGAGATTGAAAAAAAATCATCTTGGATATTTGACAAAAAGTACACATATGCAGGTTCCTGGGCTCCAGCCCAGATGTCCTAACTCAGCATTTCTGAGGGTGAGGCCTGATCATCTGTCTAGTAAGCCCAGCAGGTGTGGGCAGTTAGCGGGAAAGATTGGGAAACAGGGCATACATTTCAGAGGGTAACCTCAGGGGTAATATTCAAAATATGTAATCAAGTCAGTCCCTGGGCTCTGTCCAATCGGAAAGGATCTGGCTGTCACTGGAGCAGGATTCCAGAGGTTTTCTCAGTGCCAAGCCTTAGCTCCTTGGCACAGGTGATGAGAAAGGCAGGGAGGCCTAGACAGCAGGTCTGGCAGTACTTGAGGGGTGTTGGGACACATGGGGAGCTTGGATAATAGCATTGTACTAAAGGGCTTACAAGTGTGTCAATATTTTAGCTGCTGTGGCTATATCAGTGAAGACCAGGTAACTATTAGCCCTCATGTGAGAAATTGCAAGCTAGTGGTAAAGACCTCTTTTTTTTTAAATAAGTGCCATATTTTTCCAAAACCTGAATTATCTGCATGAGGACAATAGGGAAGCTCTTTAGAGAAATGCAACTTTGATACCACTACACACCTATTAAAATGGCAATAATCTAAAACACGGACAGCAACAAATGCTGGCGAGGGTGTGGAAAAACAGAAACTCTGTTGCTGTTGGTAATGCAAAATGGTACACTTGGAAGTTAATTTGGCAGTTCCCTTAAAAGCCTAAATAAACATATTCTCACCATATATCCATCAAGGATCCTCCTTGGTATGTAACCAAATGAGTTAAAAACATATGCCACACAAAAATCCTGTGCCTGGATGTTTATAGCGGCTTTATTCATAATTGGTAAAACTTGGAAGCAACCAAGATGTCCTTTAGCAGGTGAATGGATAAGCATCCTATGGTACAGCCAGACAATGGAATAGTATTTGACTTTAGAAGGAAATGAGCTACCAAGCTGTGAAAAGACACGGAGGAACCTCACATGCATATTTCTAAGTGAAATAAACCAACCTGAAAAGGCTATATTGTGCGTGATTCAAACTATGTGACATTCTGGAAAAGGCAAAAGTCTGGAGACAGTGAAAAGTTCAGTGGTTGCCATGGGTTGGGGGGATGTAATAGGTGGGGTACAGAGGATGTTTAGGGCAGTGAGAGGATTCTGTAAGATACTGTCATGGTGAATATGTATCATTATATTTTGGCGAAGCCCACTGAATGGACGACACCAAAGCGAATGTCAAATACGCGCTTTTGGGTTAGACCAAGTCACACCCTGGAAGCACCTGAGCATTTTCTCCCTCCCTCCTGGTTCCCCTGGTGGCTGGGAGAGTGCTCCCCTTATGCCGCTAGTTTCAAAAAACACTTCAGTTGCCAGCCAGTGTGGCCCAGTGGTTGAGTGTCAACCTATGAACCAGGAGGTCACAGTTTGATTGCTGGTCAAGGAACATGTCCTTGCCAGGCAGTGCAAATGGAATGTTTGAGGGTAAGATACGAATCTGTTGCAAACATAATTTTTACATCTTAGGACTTTCATCTGGGCTTGTACGTTTTGAAGCAGAGCCTGAAAGGAGGAACTCAAACATCTAGGCATGCATTTATTTCTAGCACCAAAATGATTTGTGAATTTACAGATATGTAAAGGCGTAGGGTGTCATTGTAGTGTACAGCAAAGGCAAGCTTCAGATCTCGTTAAAAAATTCAAAAGTTCTACCACTTCTGAAAGTCTTAAGTTTAAACACTGATAAGAATAGAACTTACAATGATTTTGAAAGATTCTGGCTTCTTTGATGCTAAAATGGGAATTGTATTCTCTGAGATCTATTTCCCATTGCCAGCTCACTAAGCAATTGCTCACATTATCTCTCTTCTTTTTATTATATTTTAAGACATTTAAAATATTTTGGTGAGTCATTCTTCATGGTAATTAGATGTAGTGATTAGAATAGCTTTTATATTCTGAGGCATTAAGTTTCTCTTAAACACCTCAACATCATCATTCTCGGTAATGACCTAGTATTTAACAAAGGTTTCACAGAAAATCTGGAGCCCTCAAGCCAAGAACTAGTGAACCTGCAGGTGATGGGCATGGAGGACCTAAAATGTCCTTATTCTGGATATAGTGGACGATTGAATTATTCAACATGAGAAAATAGAAGAGCCCAAACCCTGAAAAAATCAGCCACAATGGAGATTAACTGTGGAGTTTATACACACTTGTTTTGAAACATCTTGAAATAGTTCTTGGAATTGAGGTAGCACTTTTCAGGCTGAGCTGATCAATCTCTCTGGGATTTAAAGAATAAGATACTAGGCTGTGGTTTCCCCCAGAAAACAAGGGGCTCATTTCGGGAATAGCCAGGAAGTAGCAGTGCTGGGTTCATGGAGAATATGTAGGACCGTGAAATCCTCCTTTCAGCTCTGAGGCCCAAATGGAGCAAAAGCAAAGAAGGAAGGAACGCCATGCTGTCATAGTCTGGTCCATGGATCTACTTGGGACCTATTGAGCATCTACAAAAAACAGCTTCTGTTACCATCCAAAGCTAAGAACAAATTCTGAAGGTCAAAGAGGTTACTATTCTGGTGTTGTGGCCAAAAGTCATGTGCTTAGAAAAGCTCTTGGGTGGGAGACACCAAATTGAGTTTTCCCCACTCTTTCTCTTTCCCTCCTGTGCACCAGATTAGTTAGGTCACAGGAAGTCTGTTACCATGATAGTGGCTTCAACAAGATGGAAATTTCTTCCCCTCCCATGCCCAGGTGTTAGTGTGTGGTCCAGGGAGGGCAAGTGGCTCTTCTCCACATGGTCATCCAGAGATCTAGGCTTCTTCCTTCTTGTTGCTCCACCAGCTCTAAGTTTGTCCCTTCCACATGGATGAAGCTAGCCTTGTCTCCTCTATGCTTATTTTTATGGAGTGACTCCACATTTGCATAGATCACATCCACTTAAGTTCCAATGACAAAATTCTTAGTCTTTTGATCACTTCTACTTGCAAAGGAAGCTAGGAAATGAAATGTTTAGCTGGATAGAGACTAAAATGAGGTGAGAGGGGTTCCAGTTGTAAAGAGAAGGGGTGTGTATATAATGGCATTGGTAGTCTTTGTCACAGAACCCATCCCTTATTAGGTCAATGGCTCCCTCATTCTATTGTCAGATCCCTTAGGGTTCCTCAGTTTCTGCCTGTAGGGGATGGAGATTCTATGGGGCTGAATGTTTAGGCTCCAAACCTTATCTCATCTAGCTCACCTAAATTTTACTTGTCATTTTATTTGTCTTATGCATTGGGTTTCCACATCAGTTTCCTTTAAAGAAAGATTTCCTGGGCTAAAATATTTTTGAAAACCACTGCTGTAAGCACGTTGTATAATCCTCTGTATTTCCCATCATTGGCACTTTTTTTCCTTCTACCTTTTCACCTCTCTCCATTTCTGGGTGTCTCTTGGTGGCTGTTTATAAGGAAAGCGCTTAATGGTCCTGTGTGAGTCCCAGTCTCATTCACTCACTCTAGCTCTGACTGCACGTGAGTGATCTCATGTCTGCTTCTGGATTCTCATGAAAGATGGTGTGATTTTCCTGATTCTTTTCTCCTTCGGTTCTTCCTTAGAGGGCCCTTTGCCTCCTCCAGGGTTCAAGGTCTTTCTCCTTGACTAAATTTACTGCTGCCACACAAATCTTCTCTTCCCCATGGAACCCTGTTTCACAATCCAGGGAAAGAGCAGTTGAGTCATTGGGATGCCATTCAACCCTGAGGAATTCATTTGAGATGTCAGTCTCCATGTACCTCCATTTATTTCATTACCTTATGGGGGGGGGTGATGTTAGTATTGAGATGGTAGCTTGAAACTGCCTAATGCTTTTCAGTTCCCACTGCCTTTTGCATAAGAGCATCTCCTTTGATTCTAACAAGTGCGCTGGTTACTCTCACTCCCTAACTTCCTCATGGTTTTCCTTTTCGGTTCGTAGTCCAGGGCTCCTGTCTTCACACCCCCACTCCTTACCCTCGCACTAGGCTTTTCCTTCCTCCTGTTCCTTCTGCCATTTATCACCCCCCTCTTGTTCATGACTAAATCTCAGTTCTTTATTTTTAAATCATAATCTCAGTTCCCCTGCTATCTTTGAGCAGATTACCTCGGTCTGCATTATAAGGCTTACAGAAAGAAGTGGGAGAAAGTTATGAACTTTTTCAGATTAATATTTGGCCACTTGGTAACTTTCTGTAAATTAAGTCAAGCTATGCTTAGCTTCCAGATGAGGAAACAGAGGCACAGAGAAGTGAAGTATCTTTCCTAAGACCACACAGTTAGTTATCAGTAGAGGTAGGATTCTAAACAGGCTATTCATGAATAGCTGTCCATGCAAGATCATTCTGCCAGCTGAACTTGTTGTCTCCTCTGAGTTCATTTTTGTGTGCCCAGAGGGTAAGTCTAGGTATGGAGAGGTTGGGAGACTAGTTATAGGTGATACTCTAGGATTGTGGAGAGTGGCCTCAAAGAACAGTAGTATATAATCTGAATGTGACTAATGATGCTGTAAGCTCTAGAACCCTCTGCAGTTGGAGTGAAACTGGAATTATCAGACTGGTATCACAGTAAATCAAAACATCTATTGTGGAAAGCCATCTGCAGGTTGTACCCAAAGTTGCTTTACAACATCGATCTTGGCCTTGGACTAAGTATTACCACACCTTGGAATTTTTAAATATATCTATATATCTATATCTATATCTATATCTATATCTATATCTATATCTATATCTATATCTATATCTATCTATCTATCTATCTATCTATCTATCTATCTATCTGTCTATTGATTTCAGAGAGGAAGGGAGAGAGAGAGAGAAGAGAGAGAGTGATAGAAACATCAATGATGAGAGAGAATCATTGATTGGCTGCCTCCTGCATGCCCCTCACTGGGGATCAAGCCCACAACCCGGGCATATGCCCTTGACTAGAATTGAATTGGGGACTTTTCAGTCCAAAGGCCAATGCTCTATCCACTGAGCCAAACCAGCTAGGGCATTGCACATTGGAATTTATCCTAAGTACTTGTGCAAAAATGAAAAGATGTTACCTGCATGAAAAAAACCAACAAATTAAAAAAAAGAAAATATAATGAGATATGTTTTCTGATCACAATAATAATAATTATGAAGACTTTATGGAAAAATGGGGATATACTCATGATAAGTTGGGTGTAAATAATTAAAGTGTATGTATGTACTTGATCACATCTATGCAAAGTTCTATGTTTTTACCACCCAGAGAGGAATCGTAAAGATAGGAACAGTGCAAGAGTGAGAGTGATTGTAGATGACCTATTTTTTTTTTTCTTCCCCAATTTGTCTTTGGTATTCTATTGTTTTCATAATGAAAGAATTTGGAAGAGAACTAAGGGGTGTGTGTGTGTGTGTGTGTGTGTGTGTGTGTGTCTTTCTGTCTCAGCTGAGAGGTAATGCAGGACAAATTCTATTCTTGGGTGCCTTGGTTCATGAAGAGGATTTAGGGAATTTATGAGCATCCTGATGTTGAGTGGGAAAGTTTATGTTAAGTGTATATTTCTGTGTGGAGAGCATTCATCACCCAATCATTTTCTCTAGGAGCTCTCTGAGCTTCTAAATTTAAGAGAAGGCATCAGGGCCGGGAAAAAAAGAGATAACAAGACCAGAGAAGAGGAGATGAGTGGCCTTCTAAAAGTTTAGGAGGCACGTGTTGGGAACATCTCAGGTCGTTGGTTGTGTGAAAGCAGCATCTACCTTCCATCCTTTTCTTTTTTATTTTTTTCTTGAACTTGAGGTTGATTTTTATAGTTGAACTTTCTGAGTATGAGGGTGACAGCTCAGAAGTTAAAGTCATTCCAACACTTGCTCCTCTCCTGGCTGGTAACAGATGGATTTATAGCTATTATTCAATAGAATATGATGCATGAGGAGGTCGTCCTCACACTAGAGAAAAAGGCTTCATAATTTACCTTCACATCTGGGTTTGAGTGAGTGCCGGGAGGCTGACTCTGCCATGGCGTAAAATGGATTCCCAGGAAGGAGTATGGCTCAGTTGTCTGACCTTTACAGTGTATTTAAATACATATTATGGTGTTCACGGTGGTAAATACTAGTAATATAGCTAAGGTTACGCACTAAAGAGAGCCAAGCGAAACATTTGCAGTAAAGCTGTGGGCTGCCCCGGCAGGGGACAGACACTTGGCTTTGAACTGGAATTAGGAATCTGGGTAGGGGAGTGACAGCAAATATTTTCCACATGGGTGACAGTTACTTTAGTGCTGAAAGAGCTAACGCTCCCGAAGAAGACGTTAGTTCTGTTGATTCAGGGTACATTCTGCTTTTGTGAGGCGGGGAGGATGTAATAGTACATCTTCATTTATTTATCCATTCACTAAGCACTTATTTGGCACATATTGTGTACTGAGCACTATTTTATGTGCTGGGGTGTATAGACACGTCCTATGTCTTCAACTAGCTAACAGTAAAATAAGGATGGTTATAAATGAATGCTATAATAATGTGCAATTCAGTAAGAGCATGTATAGAGCACAGAGATAGCATAAAAGGGGGACTGATTAGAGAGAGTGTGTTAACTTTTTATGGAAGGCTCAAGGAGAGGTGAAAATATGGAGGTAAAAATATGACTTGGGTTTTGAAGGATGGATAGGAGTTCACCTGTAATGGGTAGATGGGAAGGACATTCCAGATAAAGTAAAAAGCATGTGCAAGGACCTGGAGGTAAGAGAGAGAGTGAGGCATAGGTGAAGGCAGTTTGCTATTGCCTCCATGTCAATGAGATGCTGGAACTATTAGTAGGTAACATTGGGGCCAATCATAAATGGGTCCTATGTGCCATTTTATTACAGAAAATAAACAGACATGGACTGAGTGCTTACTTTATACCAGATCTTCTACTGAGCACTTTAGATGTGTTACCTTATTTAATGACTTTATGTCTTACAGACATTATTTACACAACTAGATACCCAGTGCACGAAATTCATGCACTCTGGTGCGGGGTTGGTGGGGTCCCCTCAACCTGGCCTGTGCTCTCTCACAGTCTGGGAACCCCACTATTGATCATCCCAAAGAGGAAGGCCCTACCCACTCTGCAATGGATCACCCCAGTGGAGAGAGGCCCCACCCACCCATTGTAGACCGATGGCCTAGGCCTCCCTCTGTGGGGTGAACAAGGGGTGATGGTGGGGCCCCCAACCAATCGCATTGCACCTGCCTTGGTTGGCCTGGTTCCAGTGGATGTCATAGGGTGGTCTTCTGGTCCACTTTTGACATCCATAGCCTTTGGCCATTAGGTCAATCTGCATATTATTCTTTTATTATTATAGATTACTAGAGCCCAGTGCACAAAAATTTGTGCACTCAGGGAGGGGGAGGGGGACTCAGCCCAACCTGTGCCCTCTCACAGTCTGGGATCCCTCAGGGGATGTCCACCTGCTGGCTTATGCCCACACCCCGGGCAATTAGGCCTAAGCTGGCAGTCAGACATCCCTTTGGGAGCCCTCAGGGGATGTCCACTTGCCAGCAGGGAGCAGGCCTAAACTGCAGTCGGACATCCTTAGCACTGCTGAGGAGACAGGAGAGGCTCCCACCACCACTGCTGTACTGGCAACTGTCAGCCTGGCTTGTGGCTGAGCAGAGCTTCCCCTGTGGGAATTCACTGGCCACCAGGGGCAGCTCCTGCATTGAGCATCTGCCCCCTGGTGGTCAGTGTGTGTCATAGTGACCAGTCATTCCCAGTCAGTCGTTCTGCTGTTAGAGTCAATTTGCATATTACCCTTTTATTATATAGGATTATAGATAACTCTAAAGTAGGTACCAGCATTATCTCCATTTTACAGTCCAGGAACCAGAGGCTCAGAGAAGTGAAGTGACTTGTCAAAGGTCACATAGCAGAAGCAGATTGCTGGTAGCTTGGAGAAGCGTTAGTGATAAAGATTGAGAGGAATAAAGGGATTTGAGAACTATTTAGGTGGTAATTCAACAGAACTTGATGCATTGAATATAGGAAAATGTAGGGGAGGACAAGGGAGGATTTGAGAAACATTTCTAAATTTTTGTCATATGCAGTAAGAAGGATAATCATGTCATTCACAAAACACTAGAGGTCCTCAGAGGGAGAACATGAGTTTACTTTTAAGTCTGCTGAGTTTTAGATACATTTGAGATATACAGATTTAAAAGCTTAAATATTAGTAAAAGCTCAATTGCCATTTACTACCCCAAACTTAGTGGCTTAAAAAAAACACATATTTGGTTTAAGGTTCTGAGAGTCAGAAATTTGGGCTGAGCTCAGCTTGTTGGCTATTCTGGCCTTAGCTGGGCTTCCTTCTGCATCTGCTGTCACACACAGCAGATGTGTGTGGCTCTCTGCCTCTGCAGGGTGGCTGCCAAATGTCCCCTCCAGCAGAAGCCTAACCTAGGATTGTTTTGCTGGTGGTTAGGTTGGGGTTCTAAAATAACAGGTAGGAAGTGTTGGGTAGGAGGTGTCTGGAATTTCAGGTGGGTAGGTGGTGTCTGGAGGCCTGAATCCAGTATCATATTCCTTGTGGCAAAGCGAGTCAAGAGCCAACACAGACTCCAAGGCTGGGGCATCTGACTCTTATGGGAAGAGTCTGTAAGTCACACCTGGAAAGGGATGTAGGGACAGAGGTGTGTGGCAATTGGGGCCATTGCTTTGGGCAGTTGGCACCATATGTTCTCCAAGAAAGCAGATGACATGGTTTCAGAGCACATCTTTACTCGTAACCATCTCCCAGCTCCTACTCATGTCTCACCCATCTTCCTTGAACAAGCATTACTTGGTAGTTGTGTGGGCTAGCCACTCTGCTAGTTGCTGTGGCTACAGAAATGAGTAGAGTGTGGTCCCAGCACTGAGGTTAAGGAAAGTCATGTAGCTGTTAGTGGTGAAGGTGAACCAAATCTGCATGTATCTAGTGTCCTTTACGTGACCTTCTCCTGAGCCTCAACCCCTGGGACATGACTGCTTCCTGTAGGTGTGCAGGAAATGTGTCACCCACAGTGGGATGGGCTATTTCTGAACATGCTTCAGACAGAAAGCACGTTCTCTCTAAGCAGAGACATATGCCAGCTTGAATGTTAAAATTTAACCACCACTGAATCATCTGGAGATGAAATGAAGGTTATGAGATTTTTAAAGCAGAAATAAAGGCCTTTCAAGTCTATATTTATAACTTTTTTTCTGATTATAAAAGACATAGGGATATCTACTGTCAGAAATTAGAAATCTGAAAATATAAGGAGGGAAATAACCACCTATCATTCACTGATGATCATGTCAACACACTTGTACATTTATTTTGTTAAAAAGTTAATATTTTGTATAAACTTTAAAAAATATTGTCATTATACAGAATATACACATATGTATTTTCAAACACTTGTTAGTATTTTTTACTGTTTTATAGATTGCATCTGACACTTAGCATAATTTTACTTTTATTTCATTAAATGGAAATACTATAGTTTAATTAACCATTTCTCTGTTGTTTGGTATTTATGCTGTTTTGGTAGTTTGTTGTTATAAGTAACTAGAGGTCCAGTGCATGAATTTGTGCACCAGTAGGGTCCCTCAGCCTGGCCTGCAGGATCAGGCCCAAACCGGCTCTCTGACATTCCCCAAGGGGTCCTGGATTGTGAGAGAGCACAGGCCAGGCTGAGGGACTGTGAGAGGCTCCAGGGCATGTCTGGCCCATCTCACTCAGTCCCTATAAGCCAGATACCAGCAGCAAGCTAACCTACTAGTCGGATCGTCTGTTCCCTGGTGGTCACGGCACATCATAGTGAGCGGATAAACAATCTTAGCATATCATTGGCATATTACGCTTTGATTGGTTGATCAGACAACTGGACATTTAGCATATTAGGCTTTTATTATATAGGAAGGATGCTGTTCTGTCCTGTCTGGTATTCAAGCCATGGTGAGCATCTGATTATTTTCTTTGGATATAGTCTGAGAAGTGAGAATTCTGGGCCAGAGGGAATAAATATTTTGAAAAAGATTTCTGATAGATATTGGGAAATTGTTTTGCAGAAAGGTCATACAGTGGTTGCAATCTCATCCTCTAAATTTTCTTTGACTCAAAAACTATCTGAGTGGCTGTTGTGGAAACTTTTCAGCAAGTATTTGTTCATTCCTTCATTCAGTGATTCATTTATTTATTCAGTAAACAATTATAGAGAGATAAAGCACCTAGGGAGAAATACAAATTTCACCCCTAATATAGGTAGTTACACAACTTTATGCATTTGTCAAAAGTAACAGAACTGTATACCCAAAGAGTAAATTTTATTCCATGTCTATTTTAAAAACAGAATTTGAAAAATTATGAAGACATGCCCCTAGTCCTAAGGAAATTAAAATCCCATTTAAGAGAGATGACATAACAGTAATTATAACAGGTCCCAGGTTTGATTCTGGTCAAGGGCATGTACCTTGGTTGCAGGCACATCCCCAGTAGGGTGTGTGCAGGAGGCAGCTGATCGATGTTTCTCTTTCTATCCCTCTCTCTTCCTCTCTGTAAAAAACCAATAAAATATATATTTTAAAAAAGACAACATGTTAAAATAATGTATAGGAAGGGACACTGTTAGCACATTTGTACGCTAGGAACTGGGACAGGCATTTTCTGCATTCATTCATTTGTTCGTTGCCTGGGAATATTAAAGTGAAGATCCAGAGTTCTTGCTCTCAAAGAGATCCCAGCGTCATGGGAGTCAGACCTGTATATGATCACCTTGGACGTGGCAATTATTGTAACAGATGCAATGGGAGTGGAGTGAGCCTGCAGGGGGAGTTGAGGCTGGCTTCTGAGATGAGAGGGAGTTTGATAGGAGACATGAAGGAAAAAAAATCAAACTTTGCCTCATGAGCGCCTCACAATGGCCTGGAAAGGGAGAGCCTCCTATTTAGTTTACGGAGGAAAAAACTGAGGCTTACAGGGGGTAAGTGACTTGCCTAAAGTCACCCAGCCCAACAATGACAGAGGCACAAATTCCACCTAGAACTGTGTCCTGTGTCCCCGTCACTAGATTCCTTGAGAGGGATTGCAATTTAGGAGGAACCTATGGAATGGAGTGGAGTTAGAGGTGGGATGATTGAAGGGCAGTGTCTCCTGGGAAGAGGCTTGGAAGTGGGAGTAGGAGACTGGAGATTCACTTAGGGAAGCAGTGCAGGGAAGTGATGGGGAAGACATACTAGAGGGCCTTACATTCTAAACTAAGGGCCACGAACCTTAGTTGATAGGTGGAGAAGTGATGGATGTTCTGAGAACGAGGAAGTTGCCAGTGAAGTGGTTCATATCAGAAGAGAAGAATTCAGCAGCATCCTCAAGGATTAGAGGAGGGGTGGAGAGAGCCTCTTGGCCTTTACAGAACTGACCCACCTCCAAAGGCAACAGGTACATATAGCGTAAGGAAGCTTGTGCATTTTAGCCCAAAGATCAAGCCCCAACTAGTCGGGCACCTCCTTAGTTATTCAAGGACTTTGTTTGCTAGAGCAGTTTTTATGAAGGCAGTCAGAATCAGGAAAAAACTCTGACCTAGATTTTGTTTTATTATTGCAGTTAAAGGAGCAAATAAACAAAACCCCTTCCACTCAAATATTTTCTTTCTATTTTCTACTCCCAGCTCGCAATTCCAAAAATAAAAAGCTTTGCTTTCTTAAATAATAACAAGATACAACGTTGAAATACTCCAGTGAGAGATGAGTTGGTCCTAGTACATAAGGTTGGGAAAGTCTGAGACCTAGGAGTCCCAGCCTCCAAAAGAGGTCCTCCAGGTGGGACCCAATTTCTCTCTTAAGGTGTTCCAGGTGGAGCTCAGACTGTGGGTGGCCTGTAATGCGGCTGGGTGAGGAGGTGACTGGGCAACCCTCTGGTGCTCCCCAGAATTTCAGCTGGGAAAGATGAATATGTTGTGCCTCCAAAAGGATGACCAGGGTAGTATTTGGGGGAAGTGTGGGCCAGTTCACCTCCACTTCCTTGTTGATGGGGTGTCATAGGTGGTGGGGTGGTGGGTTTTTGATCTATTTTTAAGCAGTAGAAGGAAGGTCCTTTCTTTTCAGAAGTGTCATGGTTTCCCCCCGCCCCTGACTCCAAGACACTGACCCTTGGTCTTTAGCTCCAGCATCATCCTTAGGACAGTTTTCTTTCTTCATGTCCTGCAAGGTCCCTGCCTGCTTCACCACCTCCCTAACATCATCTCATGTTTATCCGTCACTCTGCCCTCTAGCCTCGCTGACTTACTTTTAGCTTCTAAAATGCGCCAAGGTCTTTTCAGCCGTCGGGCCTTCACCGCTACTGTTCCCTGGGAGTGCAATGCTTTTCCTTCGGCTCTTCTCAGGATCTGCTCATCACTTAGAAAGGACATTTCTGACCTCCAGATGTGAAAGATATCCCCTTTACTGTTCTCTAATTCAGAGACTTTCATTGCAATTTGTGTGTGTGTGTGTGTGTGTGTGTGTGTGTGTTTATTTATTTATTTATTTTAATTTCTTGGTCTAGGTTACAAGTCTCATCCCTACTCCTAGATTTCATGCTCCACGAGGACAGGGATGGCATATTTTGTGTATTAATACCTAGTGATATAAACACTCTGTTCAGTAGCTGGAACATAGAAGGGGCTTCATGTGAGCACATTGCACATTCCTGGAGCAGGGAGGGTTTCCTCCCTTTGAGTTTGGTGACATTGGTCTTTCCTGTACCCCTGGGTGTGTCTTCCTGGCCGGAACTGATGGTCCCCAATGAGAAGATTCCACTGAGGATGCTCTGGGCTGACAAGAATGACATGAAAGAAAAAGAATCCATCTCTGCCATGAAGCAGAATTAGCAATCAGGACAACAATGTTTTCATGGGTTTGTTAAGAAAAAGATACGATCGTTTTCTTCTTGCATTGTTGTGAATATTTTGGAAATTCTAAATGCTGTTTCTTTAGGCAGGGAAAAAGCATTCTCTCACTGTCAAACTCTGTTTGGAAGAGTCTTTTCTTCTTTCATTCTTTGGTTTCTATGAGTAATTTAGGAACAGTCATGCCCCCCCCCCCCCCATATACACACTCTATTTCAGAGTAACTTTGCCACTTAGCAAGTAGAAATTGGTATGTGTTCTCTCTCTTAATCACCTAACACTCCACAAGAATGTCTCATCTGAATAGCTTCCAAGTCACTAGTCACTCACTGCACTTCTGCTGGGGTTTTGAGTCGCCAGGCGTGTGTGGGAGTGAAATCCACTCTCCTTTGACATTGGAGATAGTGTTCAGATAACTGCCTTCTCTGCCTCCCTCTCGCCCTGCCAGCAGTCATGTGCCATGGTCTTTTCTGTGTTCCTTCTCTCCTATCTTCCTGCCCTCCCTTCCATTCCAAGGACACACTGCACCATAAATAACTGCTGTCCTCAAGCCAGGCTTTTCAGTGACTCCCTGCCCTTTACTCAAGCCCTGTGTTTGAGATCTACTTGCTGCTCTTGGTCATCATGCCTTCACCTTTGTAGCTATTCCTTTGGCCTGAAATTCTGCTCCCTTCCTACCCTTCCACCAACCTCTCCTCTCTATATGGCAACCTCTCAAATATATACATTTTAATCCTCACCTGAGGATATGGTTTTATTGACTTGAGAGAGAGATAGGAAAGAAAAGGTAGAGAGAGAGAGAGAGAGAGAGAGAGAGAGAGAGAGAGAGAGAGAGAAACATTAATGGGTTGCCTCTTGTATGCACTCTGACCAGGGATTGAACCTACAACCTGGGTATATGCCCTGACTAGGAATCAATTGCACAAACTTTGGTGCATGGGGTAATGCTCCATCCAAATGAATCACACTGGCCATGCTGGAAAGCTCTTATTCAGCCTCTAGGATTCAACTCAGGTATTACTCTTTTCCTGGAAGCCCATCCTGGTAACCCATCTCTGTTCCCTGATAGTGCCTCAGGCTAACCTCCATCAAGGGCACTCTCTTTATCTTATTATTGAGTGTTTATGTATCTAACTCACTAAATGTGAAATACACTGGGGGAGGGGCAGGGCCAGGTACAATTTATCTTTCTCTCTAGGACTTACTCAATACTACTTAATAATAAATGGATACGGAGAGCCTTTTATTTGCTTTAAAACCCTTCCCAAAATAAAACACAAGTTAATTATTTGCCACAGCTCCTATTTTTAAGCCTCCCAGAATTATTATATCTTGTAAATATAGTTGATAGTGATGATTCTTCCTTTTCTAATTCTCTTCATCATCAAATTCTAATTGAGCCCCACTCTGTGAATGAGAACTTCAAAGATGCTCTCTGCAGATAGACTTGGAAGAAGAGGGAAGATACAATTCTTACTTTCAAAAAGCTTGCATTCTGCAGGGGGAGGCAGGAAAGATAAAGGTCTTCACAGTAGAGGGATGTGTCAGCTCAGCCGCAGGGTTAATAATGGCTAAGACTGGTAGTGAGGAGCGGCTCAGAAGTCGGGCATTGGGGATGTGGGAACACAACATCCTTAGACACATTGAAATATACACAAATGAGGAGTTGAAGTTGAGATATAAAGTAGATTCATTATGACCCTAAATATGTGTTTGCAAATATTTTCTTGATGGTCACTTATAGCCACAGGTAAAGGGAAATATATTTGTCACCCCACAGATTCGTATTAAATACAATAGACATCCATCTTTTTAAAGGTAGCCTCAATACATAAAACAAAAGCAAGTTGTCATTATGCATATAACTTTATAGGATATGACCTCATTGATATGAAACACTGGTTTATCAGTGAGTATACATATTTACACATAGCTATATCAAACATGAGCATGCTTTCTGCTCTAATTTGTAACTTCAGTATGTGTCTACATTTCCCCCTGAATTCCTACAGACTCTGCTGTTTCAGTTTTCAGTTTGTAGTAACAATATGGAATCCATCATAGAATATGCTATTAATTGCTTGAATATGTTCATGCTGTTGGATATTTAGATGGTTTGTTTGCTTTTCCCCCCCTCTGAGGGATGGCAGTGTTATGAACATTTCCATACAAATAGCCTTTTTCTTTTTTACTTTTGAATGATTTCCTTGGCATATAAGTATATCACCCAAAGTGGAATTAGCAGGTTAATAGGCGTAAATAGCTTTGTTATTCTGCCAGCACGCTCCCTGGCAGGCCTGCGCCAGCAAACAGTGTTCCCAGGAGGGTGAGAGGATACCCATTCTTTAGACTATCTGTATACTTCATCAGGCCCAAATTAATTTTCACTCATTCAAATGGCACCCCAGCATTTCAGAAATGAAGGAATTTGCTTTGCTTTTCTTCATGTATAAACTACCTGTTCTTTCAGGCATCTCTGCCTATAAGCACGACTTTGGGTCTTAGACTGACAAATATGTCCTTCTTACATAAGCAACAACAGATCCAAGCTTCATCACTTGGCTAATTGTTTTTCTCGAATTTATCCTTTACCTCTCAGTCTATTTCCACATCACCCAAATACACCTGTCCCAGGTCCACCCGGCTGCAAGGAGTTTGTGAGCTTAGTAGATTCTTAGCTGTGCTTTTGGGTCTGGCTTCTTTCTACTGAGGTCACCTTCCAGCCCACCAGAAGCTTAAAAAAACCCCATGTGTTGAGGAAAGAGCAAGGGCTTTGAGATTCGGCCCGGACTTGACCCCCAGCTCTGTGCTGTGTGACCTGTGGAGGTGTGTTAGCCTCTCTGAGTCTGAGCTTCCTCACCTGGATGCCAGGGAGAACAGAACCCAGCTGGAGGGTCATTTGCAACATTAAATTGGTGCCATTTTGAGTTGTCTCTCTCTACTTTCCATCTCTGGTCACTTACCTGTCACCCTTCTTTTCTACTCTACCCTTTAGGAGAAATGGAACCTCTGGAGCTAATTCTAATGCCAGCTAACATGGCCCAGCTTCTATGAATTCTTGATCAACTGTCTTCTTTATTCCTCAGGGCAGCTCCAGGAGGTCAGTGCCTATGACAGAGGAAGAAAGGGAGGACCTTGGGGTTCAAGAACTTGCCCAAGGGCACAGGGGCGGGTGGTGCTGGGATCTGAACCCAGCGCTGTTTGCTTTCTGGACGTGCACTTTAACTAGGATGCATTCAGTCTCTATGGGGTTTCTTTCGTGCTGAATGGCCCATACACCAGGAGCTCATTGTGGCTTTGCTCTTGCATTCATTCATCCAACAAGTATCTGTTCCAGTTCCTGATCCAGGTGCTGAGATGCAGCTGTGTATATAGTACTGACGGGCTTACCTCCTGCTGCAAAGCGGCTATGGGGGAGCCTGGGAGGCTGGCACTGGCCAGTGTTCTGAGAACTCCATCCTCCTCAGCATGTGGTGTGTGTGTCGGGGGCTGTCCTATGCAGACTTTGACTTTCTGGTGGAGGCACACTCTACATTGGGGGTCCACCTGGCAGCAAAATAATGTATTGTCAGTGGTGGCTTGTAGGCTTCCGGTGCCTGCATCACGCCATACTGGGTAGCTGGTGGGACAGGTCTCACCCTTGATTGGGGCCTTGTTCATGTCCCACCTCATGCGGCTCATGCTGGGTTCATCTGAGGCTGCTGGAGAACTGGAGTGGTGCCCATACCTAAAAAGGAAGCTGGACTCCTGCTGGACCATGGATCTCGAGTACATACAGGCCCTTAAAGTGTGCGATTCCTCCTCGTTCAGGCTAGCTGGGAATAAACATTCAGGGGTCATTAGCTGTGGTGTGGCTCCCATCACCTTAGCCCTACTCCCCCATATCCGGCACTCATCCTTCCTCCAGATAATAACTTCCCAAGGGATTGCTCATGTAGTTCCTGTTGAGTCACTGGAATTCTGGAAACAACTCCAACTTTCCAAGAGGTGGTTATGCCATCTGACCTCCTCTGGAGGCTCCCAGGATGGTCCAGGTCTGCGGAGGACCAGAACTCTTGAGACAACCTGCAGCCCCAGCACAGTTATTGCAAGGGAGCCGCCTCCAGGTACAGTCAACCCCAGGAACCCAGCTGCCGGAGTTTGGAGGGAGGCTGAGCCTTCAGCCCAGGCACCCCAGATTTCACTTTTCCCAGAATCTGGGGGAGCATTTCTGCACCCACCTGAGTGGACCCAGCAGTGTGTGCCCATTCACCCCCACGCTCAGAGAAGTTTGCTATTTCTGAAACATTGAAGTAGGTGCTACCTTGGCCCCAAGCACTTTCTCCTGGAGCCTGTCCCCTGGGCACTGTTACCTGTAGAGAACGTGGTTGTATTGCACATGGAAGCTGGAGACACTCACTGAGCATGCTGTGCATTAGACCTGGCCAAGCAGGCGCTGTGTGTCAAAGGGAGAATAGCCAGTCAGTTTCCTTTCCAGAAAATGAAGCAAAACCGCTATCTATTGGACACCTAAGATGGGCCGCTCAAGCATTCCATTTCAATTTTTTAAAATACATTTTT
Source organism: Murina feae (assembly GCA_004026665.1). Lineage (NCBI taxonomy): Eukaryota > Metazoa > Chordata > Mammalia > Chiroptera > Vespertilionidae > Murina > Murina feae. The sequence continues at coordinate 37,405 of PVJC01009414.1, forward strand.
TTATTGATTTTGTACAGAGAGGAAGAGAGAGGAATAGAGAGTTAGAAACATCAATGAGAGAGAAACATTGATCAGCTGCCTCCTGCACACCCCCTACTGGGGATGTGCCCGCAACCAAGGTACATGCCCTTGACTGGAATCAAACCTGGGACCCTTGAGTCTGCAAGCCGACCCTCTATCCACTGAGCCAAACCAGTGAGGGCTCCGTTTCAATTTTTAGTTAGCAATTGAAATAGTCCTGTTGTTTCATGGGCTGCCCTCTGAATCCTGCTGGGGAGGTGGCCTGGAGAAAGAAACAGGGTGGAGTGTGACCCCAAATATGGGGGTGGGAGTTGGGTGTCAGGAGAATGGAGAGGCCGGGGGAACTACATATGGAAGAAGTGTCCCAGCCCTCCGTCCCAAAGAGCTGAGGTTGTTCACACAACCTCCAGTTCACACTACAAGTCTGAAACTAGGCTTGTAGTTTTGTGTGTCTTCCTTGACCCTTAGAATAAAGAGTTGGCTTCAGGTTGAGTGTGTGGTTCTGTCTTGGGGATTTTGTTGGGTTTACTTTGCATGAAGCCTTGGGAATTCCAGGGAAGGTTCTCGTGTGTACCAGGCTGCTACAGGAACTTTAGGGATGCTGACATTGCTGAGCTAACTGACACCTTAATCAGGAAGGAGGCAGAATATAAAACATTGGGAGGGAACAGCCAGACTTTTTTTAGAGGAAGATGTTAGGCCCTGTCATTTATGTATTATGTATTGTGGGGCTTTGCTCAGTTACTTAATCTCTCCAAGACTCTGGTTCATCCCTGAAAGAAATGGGAATAATGGTAGTCACATTTCATGGGATTATTGTGAAGTTGAAATGAGGTAATGGGTTTAAATGTGGACTTCTAGTCATACCATCATTATTATTGATTGAAATTTATCAACTGGTTACTATTTATCCTATACATGTTTACTTACCAATAGATGCTTACAAGCATCTATTATATATCAGATAAGGTTATGTTTGTTTATTTGTAATGAAGATGAAGAGGCTCAAAACTTGCTCTCAGATCTCATAAGAAGGTAAAATATTAATATCAGGATGCAATGAGAATTGTTATACTGTTACAATGTGTCCAGAGTCATATAAAAAAGCGATAGAAACTCTGGAGGATTAGGGTAGGCTTTGTGGAGGAGGTAACTTTGATCTGAGCCTTAAAGGACGGGAGGAGTACTTCAAATGTAACAGTTAAGAACATGAATAGGCTGGAACGAAAAGGAGGATTTATTGGCTAATTTTACATGAAAGACTAGAGGTTAATAGCTTCAGGTCAGGTTGATCCAGCAACTCAAGTGATATCACCAAGGACTTAGATTCCTTTAGTGTTTCTACTCTGCCTTGTGCAGTGTTGGCTACATTTTCAGGTTCCACATTGTGATCTTCTAGCCATGTTAGGCTCTCCCTTTAGGAGAGGCATTCTAGAACTCACGTCTTTATTAGAAGAAGCGGGTCTCCTGTGTTCCTGGAGGAAGAAAGAGGATGCTTCTCTTTCCCAGAAGCCCCAGCAAGTCTCATCCAGGGTCTCATTGGGTCTAGTTGAACAACATGTTTTTCCCTGAACCAATCACTGTGCCATGGGGGTGGATGATTGACTTAGGCCAATAGAGCCTGCCCTCAAGCTGGCCCTCAAGGGTCAATGCCATCGTCAATGCCACATGGCTCATCACGGGGAGAACTGGTTCCTCAAAGGGGCATTGCTCACAGGATAACAAGGCATGGATTCTGGGCAGCACGGAGAACCTAGCTCTCCACTACATCAGCAATGGAGATGTAGGGTCTGCATTTTAGGTGAGAAAATAGCAGGGGGCTGATGTGAGGTTGAGTGCCTGAAATGTGGCTAGTGCAGCTGAGGAGTTGAATTATTAATTTTTCTTATTTAAATAACCATGTGTAGCTAATGACAATGGCATTGGAGAATACAGCTCTAGACTCTAGAGAGGGCTTTATAAGAATATTGAGTGAGTGGGGAAGAGGGGAGAGAGAGAGAAAGAGAGATTGATTAAGAATATCTTGGTTTTGGTGAGAATTGAAAGAAGTCATGCAAATTATTTCTCTGTTCTGTGATTTGGATGAGTAAGCCATGAAGTAGAACCCCAGATTGAAAAGCTAGTGATAGGACATGAGAATAGAGACCAAGGTAAGGACCAGGTTTAAAAGGCCTTTATATCTTGTCTTTAACCTTTGATTTTACTCTGCAGGCAATAGGGAGTCATTGAGGATTCTGAGGGATGGTATGAGCATATTTGGATATGAGGAAGGCAACCTGTCACCTTATAGAACAGAGCTTATATGACTAAATGCAGGAAGACCGACTAGGAGGCAGATGCAATAAGGTCTATGAGAGAGGATGAGAATTTGAGCTTGGGAAGGAGCAGTCTAAGGAATGCACAGAAGGGTGAGATATGAAAATCAGGGGCAGAATAACAGGACGGGTTTGCATATGATATGAGGAGGATTCTTGGATACTTGGCTTAGACACTGCATGGATGGTTGGGTCCTCTTTGAGATGCAGCATTCCAGAAAAGGGAGGGTGGAGGTGTGAGGGATGATGAACACTCTTTTGGGCATGCAGGGTATAGCATACTGTGGGAAGATGTCTGCTAGGTTCTTAATCTGTTCTCTCCACTTTATATTCTATCTATGGAGATTACATCTACAGAAATTATTAGAAAAAAATTCCACATGCATAATGACTGTAAACCTTAAATGTTGCATGTGTTTGATGAATGGTGGTTCAGGTGTATTTTCAGCATTAAAAAACCACCCCAAAACTAGTGGTGCAAAAGGAGAACACTCTATTATGTTCATGGATTCTGTAGGCCAAGGATTTTGACTGGGTGCCATTGTACAGTGTGTGGGTGGGATCAGGGGACGTGAGACCTGATATTGGATGTGTTGAGTGAACACCTGCAAGGAAGCCATTTGCCTTGACATTTTGTATCCCATGATGCTCCCCTGACTTGTGGCAGCAGCAGGGATTGATCAGGCTTGTCAAAATGCAAAGCCATTTCTCTAGATTTCCCCCTTTGCTTTCTGTTCTATTCTGGAGTGAAAGGAGCCACCACACTATGGAATCATAAGAGTCAAATGTCCTTTAGTTAGTGCAGTGTTCCCTTGTTAGCACAGAAATCACATTAAGTAAGACATTTGCCTACTTACCTGTTTTCCTCCTGTTAGGTTGAAAGTCTCTGGAGAGAAGATCTATGTTTAACTCATTCTAGCTTCTGGAGCAGAGTCAGGTACACAGTATATACTCAGTACAAGATTATTTGACTACAATAACCTTGAGTTAAGGTTAAATGGAAGCAGTGCCATACACCTGGGCATTTTAATGCAGCCTCAGTCTAGAGTGAGATACAAACTTGTTTCTGATCATTTAAAAAAATTCCTTCTCTTTGTCTCAGAGCTTGAACAGCTCCTCTGTACCCCTCATTCCTCCAGTCCAGGAATCTGATCGGTCCTCAGTTTCTGTTTCTGCCTATGACAGTCCCTGTCTCAGAATGGAGGCTTTAATTACGATGCACACCTTGTCCACTTCACATTGTGGAGGGAGATGGTTTAGACCAGGGTCGACACACAGGCAGGACTGCCAGCTCCCTGTCCCCTTTTTCTTGGCAGGTCTCCCTGGCCTGGTCTCCTTTGCTATAGCCAAGATATCTGAGGGACTGATTTTTTTTTTACAGAGACATTTTGCAAAAGATACATTTTTCAGGACCGTGGCCATGGATCCTTAGCAAAAGGAAGGACAAGGAGATATGATCAAATGCGTGCTGGCGAATCAATACAAATAAATTATGTGTTCTTTGTTATTATGTCTTAGGTTACACAGGAGAGGGCTCTTAAATCATCCACCATCAGCCCTGGGAGTTTCTGCTCCTTTCCAAGGAGTTATATGGAGACAAAAGCCAGGCTTGTGTTATTTTAGGCAATCCAGATAACTTTCCACTGGAAATATTGGTGTGGCTGCGAGAGGAATGCTGCCCACTGCAAAAGATTGGAGGGGAACAATTCTTCTCTGGGTCTGGCATGGCCCTGATTACACCCTAAATATTTTCCACCTCTAATGTCGGGGATTTATGAGCATGCTTTTGCTTGAATGGATGGTCCTTTTCCTGTGATATATGGTACGGACCTCTGGAGTTCTGATTAAGCGCTTGAGCAGATTAAAATCTATATCCCCTCCCCACTTCCTGCCACAGAAATGGGGCAGCCCTTCATCTGTCATGTCTTGGGATGTGGCTGTCATGGCCCAATTCTCTGCCATTCTGGTCAAGACCTAGAACAAAGCTAGTTCTTGAAAAACATGGAAATCTGGGCAATTTCTAAGTGAGTTCCAGGCAAGCGGTTTGTGAAAGGAGACTAAGAGTTGACCAGACCTGTGAGTGAGGAAAAGAAATGCTCATCTAGGGAAGGAGATTCTCAGAAGCTGAGGCAGTCAGGCTGGTAGTAACAAATACGTCCATGAGTCCTCTAGGCAGATGGGCAAGGGCAAGATGGGGCATTGGGGCAGCTTTGGCCATGAGCGCATGTCCAAGAAAGGGAGGATGTACAGATTCAGAGAAATAAGTTGGAAACTCATCCAACCAACCTGGGGCATGCAATGAGGGTTAGGACGTGGGGATATAAGATGGTCCTCCTGTAAGTATTAGAGCTGATTTCAAGCCCAGGCATGGGAAATACAATAAAGCACACTAACTTCCTGAAAATCTTGGAAATATTTTTGACCCCATTCTTTTCTATGATGCCCTATTTGTGATTTTTAGTAACAACTTCCATAGTTTTTCCCTTCTTTTCTTCCCCACTGCCATAGGCTCAATTCAGATCTCTTATTTCTTACTAGAGGCCTGGTGCACAAAAATTTGTGCACTCGGGGGAGGGGGGTCCCTCAGCCCGGCCTGTGCCCTCTCGCAGTCTGGGACCCCTCGGGGGATGTCCACCTGTTGACTTAGGCCTGCTCCCTGGGCAGTTGGGCCTAAGCTGGCAGTCAGACATCCTTCTGGCAGCCCGGGAGCCCTCAGGGGATGTCCACTTGCCAGTGGGGAGCAGGCCTAAACTGCAGTCGGTCATCCTTAGCGCTGCTGAGGAGGCAGGAGAGGCTCCCACCACCACCGCTGTACTGGCAGCTGTCAGCCTGGCTTGTGGCTGAGCAGAGCTCCTCCTGTGGGAGTCCCCTGACCACCAGGGGCAACTCCTGCATTGAGCATCTGCCCCCTGGTGGTCAGTGTGTGTCATAGTGACCAGTCATTGGCAGTTGTTCTGCTGTTAGGGTCAATTTGCAGATTACCCTTTTATTATATAGGATGTTGCAATATCCTTCTCCCAAGGCTCCCTGCTCTTCATCTTCACTGATCCACCCTTCATACTTCAGATCAATGGTCACCAACTAGTGGTCCATGGACCACTGGTGGCCCTCGAGGACCGAAAGGTTGGTGACCACTGGTTTAAGGAAACCTTTGGAGTAGCTGTTGCCAACTGGTGGTCCACGGACCACTGGTGGTCCTCGAGGTCGGAAAGGTTGGCAACCACTGCTCTGGATAGTTTTGTTTCCAAAATTCAGGTGCCAATGGATCATTCACCTGGCACATTAGATACCTCCCTGCTATTGACTGAGTACAGTTTAAACTCTTTAACCTGGTGCGGTAGGCAGAGTAGTGGCTCCCAAAGATGCCCAAGCCCTAATTCCTGGAACCTATGAATAGGTTACATGGCAAAGGGGAATTAATATAGTAGATGGCTGAGTTTAAGATAAAGTGATTATCTGAGTGGAGCGAATGTAATCAGAAGGATCCTTAAATGGGGAAGGGGGATGCAGAAGTCTGAGTCAGAGTGATATGATGTGAGGTAAACTCAACCAGCCACTGGCTTTGAAGATGGAAGATGTTCCTGGGCCTCAGAATGCGCACAGCCTCTAGAAGCTGGAAGAGGCAAGGAGACACATTCTCCCCTGGAGCCTCCAAAAGGGTAGTAGGGATACAGCCCTGTGACACCTCGACTTTAGCCAGTGACACTCATTTGGGCTTGTGGTCTCCAAGACTGTAAAATAATACATTTGTGTCGTGTTAAGCCACTACATTTGTAGTAATCTATTACAACAACAATAGGAAGTTTGCACAGCTGGTATTTAAAACCATCATTATCTGACCCTAGTCTAGGTCTCCATCTCCTTCTCCATGCATCTGAAGTTCTAGACTCAACAAACCAGGCTCTGGTCCTGGCATATGAGGGACAATTTCTGCCTAGTTGTGTTTTCTCATGTTGCCTCCTTAGCCTGAAAAGCCCTGTGCCTTCTTCACTTAATGAAATTAACCAGATCAAATATTGCTTCTTGTAAACATTTTTATGGAGGATAATCCTATCCTTTACCCCAGTTTAGAAATCACTCATTTGCTGTCAACCTTGTGGAGTTACTGTGTGACTCACATGAGACAATAGGTGGAATGTCTTCAGCCAATCTGGTGTCAGACCAATCCTCACTTTCACTGAATGTAGTTGTAGAGATGTAGAACTTTCTTCTTGCACTGAAAATGCCTTAGGTCAGGAGCTTTGTGTCTCTCATTCCTCCATCTTCTACAGTATTTAGCATGGAGTGTTGTCCATGAGAGAGAGAGACTTTGTACTAATTTGTAGGGTTTAATAAGAGACAGGTTGTGATAAATGCTATGGATTGGGTTATAGGTTATTTTCTTCATACTTGTGTACAGGGATCTGGGATGTGCTGGGCATTGTCCCAGGTATGAAGATATCATAACAAATAAGATAGATGTGTTTACCATGAGATATCTTACAGTGTAGTCGTGTCTCTGCTCTTGATTTCACTTGAAGCACTCCAGCTGGTAGCTACTTTCAATCTGGGGAATTGCTGGTGCCCAGAAAATCCACTGGGGGTCAGAAGCTAAAATGGCTTAGCTGAGAGCTCTTTCAGCTCTTGAGACTGAAGTGGGAATGATGCCCCTGACAGGAGTGGCAGAAGGAAGGGGAGTGTGTGTGTGCCTGCAGGCAGGACCAGCAGAGACAGATCCTGAAATGGAAAAAGACAAGTGGGTAGGATCACGCTGGGGAAAAATGGACTTGATGGACCTGTGATCTTTCCATTGCCAGGACTGTCAATGCATGTCCTCAGAAAGCAAACCCCAGGGATTGCTCCAGGCTTTTATCTCCATATCAGTGAGAGGTTGCCTGGAGAGATTGCTCTTTGTTTTGTGAACTTCAAGTTGTCAACACTGAAGAAGTGACATGCTCCCTCTTGGAGACATGGCATTTTACTACTTGAGGGAGAATGACCTGATTTGCTCAGAGACTGGGGATAGAAGGGACCTAATATATACTGGGGGCTTACTACTGGCCTGGCAGAAGATACTCCACAGCAGTCCAGTGAAAGGAAGGATATTGGCTTAATTTTCCAGATGAGGACACTGAGGCTCCATAGAGTAACTCCCTTGCTCAAGGTCATACCAAGAGTACATTGGAGAGCCTGGATTCCACACGAAGTCGGTCTGGCTTAGAGCTTCTGCTCTTTTCCCAAGGAGACAGATTGCTTATGTTTCCTGCGTGCTGATTATTACCTCTGGAAGCTTCACTGTACTGGCTTTGGAGCCATCATTTCATCTTTCATCTGCTCACATCTGTTCTGCCCTTCCTTGGCTTCCTTCACAGTGGTGGTTGGATGAAAGGGGAGATGGACATGTAGGAAGGTACAAGCTCAGACTCCTTTTGGAGCTAATTAACCTTAGTTCTAGTTAGCTGTCATCAAGGCATACAGATGTCATCATGTCAACATGGCAGGGAATTCTGTGATCATTTGGCCCCACCCCTGCTACTGGGCTGCATGCTACCTAAGTCATTTCCATGAAAAGGCCGTTTCTCTCATTTTCAAAGTCCTTTAGGGAAAGAGAGTGAATGGATTTTTAATTCATTTTTAATGGCTTGTTCAACAAATGTAGAACATCCCCCCCCTCACTATTCAACAGACATTTTTCACAAGCTCTTTGTTTCAACCACACTACATTTTCATTGCCTTGATCTGTTACTTGCCTTATTCAGCTCCCAGATTCTGCAAAGCACTTCCTTAACGTTGGCCCCATCTAAACTAATAAAAGCGAAATATTAAAATTGACCGTTTCTCCGAGACAGGGTAAGCCACGCCCACCAGCCAATCAGAGCGGCTGTATGCAAATTAGCCCAGCCAACATGGCAGCCGCCACTCACGGACCTGAGTAAACGTTTAGGCAGCGTCCGTTGCAGCAGGAGCGAGAGCGATACCGTTTTCAGCCCTTGGCGGGCAGCCTCCGAAACATGTTTCAATAATGTATCAATCGTAGAATCCTCGGGAGCTGAAGGGAACAGCAGACCTAGCCTGAGTCTAAAACTATAACATTGTTGCAGTATAGACTCTGCGAGGTGAGGCAGAGAGAGGCTTTGTTACATGTGTAGGCCGGCTTAAAGGAACAGTGTATCAATTATAGGAGAAAAACCCCAGAAATCT
>PVJC01009415.1:0-35917 GCA_004026665.1 Murina feae
TATAGCGATCAATACTGCTGTCTGTTGTTATCCAGTTTCAGTTTGGACTCATATACTGGATCTAACTATCCATAAATCAAGCTCGGGCTTTTCCTCTTTCTTCAGCTGGTCACAGGGAATTTACTCACAAAGGGGAACTAGTGACATGGAGTCTGGACCATCTGCTTGTGCAGCTTGCCTGTGCCCTCTGTTGTCATTGAAACTTCATTTCAAATTACAGTTTCTAACTGATCATGGGTCCACTGCTGAGCCTTCTGACTTTATGACATTGGGACTCTAAGACAACTCAGCTCATTCTGAGTAGTTGCAGATGTGTGGTCACTTGGTTCCCCAAGGTTAAGTTTCTATAGCAGGACCACAGATGATTCTAAAGTGAAGTATAATTTTCCACTGCAGGTGGCATGGCCTTGTTCCAGAATCCAAGTGGAATTCATTTTGATTCTCCAAATGGGATTTGCAATAGACTTAATTCCATCTTTTCTGACACTGAGGCCTTCAACATTATAGAGCCTACCAGATTACATGGCCCAAGCAGTCGGACTATTTGGATCACAGTCTGACTAGCTGCCGAGCTCTTTTTCACTCTGGGATCCATTCAAAGCTGGGAACCTTCCATATATTGAACTTAAGGGCTATAAAATACTTCTCTGTGTAGAATGTGTTCCAGTCAGAACCCAGAAAGGTCTACCAGGGGTTGTACTTCCTTTCTATTATAGGCTTTGGAAGATGCATCTTTTTGTCATTTAGCTTTCAGGGGATCTCAAATGCTCCTGACAACCAGATAGAACAGCAGTTTCCTGAAATGTGTCTTAGCAAGGGCTCATGTGCTAGCCACTAGTTTTTTTTCATAGTACCCAATTTAACATCAACATAATGCCATCATCGTAATGATCAATCTGATAATATGTGAAATGATGTAGATCTCTTTTGAATATGACAGTGGAGTGGAAGAGGTAATACAGCCCAAGTGGAAAACTGTGAGCATTTTTGTCTATTCCACATAAATGCAAATTTTTCCTGATCTTTAATTATCAGAATTCTAAAAATGTATATTTTCAAAATCCATGCCTGTATACCATGTAACTAAATCCTTATTCATTAGCTCTAGCACCAGTGCCACATATGGCATAGCCACTATAAACCAGAACTATTACTAGGCTGAGCTTACAGTAGTCTACAGTTATTCTGCATGATCCAAGCATTTTCTCCAGGGGCCAGAATGATGATTTAGAGATATGTTATGGCCATGCTCCTGTATCCTTTAGGTCTTTAATGATGGTGCTTATTTCTACTCTTCCTTCCTACCCCCCCCCCCATGGATGTTTTGATCTATGATCATAGTTGGAAGGAATTCTGGAGTCCTCCATTTGGCTTTTCTAATAGGTCCAAGGACCTGACATTGAAAACGCTCCAACTGCCAAGTGACAATCTCAATTACATAGTTGGAGACCAGGAAATGACCATGACCATGAATTGTGTCTATGGACACAGTGAGCCCACTGTAAGCCATACTTTAGCAGGATTCCATGCATAACTTGGCTCCTATAATAGCCACCCTAACTAGGGGGTCATGATGATACACTGAGTCTCCAGTTATCAATGTCAACTCAGACTGTGCTCAATAGTCCTCTGGGTGTTTCCCTAGTGTATGGTCACACAAGTAAATGGCTATAATGCTCTAGAAAATCATTACAGTATATATTACTTTGGTGTTGCCTGGTCATCTCTTCAATTAATGGATTCTGCTTTTCGAAATTGGTTTAGGTTTAAGAACTGGGCAAATAATTGCAGGTTTTATTGAGACAGCAAACTCAGCTTCCTGTTCCTCCATTCTAACCTCCTTCTGATTGAAGAGTTAAGCAGTACACTCATTGGCTACCTGTCTAATTTGTACTTGGTGATGTCATGTTCTATTAACAATCTCTCTAACTTCCTGAAGGTCGAGCTCCCCTTGACTGCTACACCAGTTTTGTGGGTTCTTGCTTTTGGCAGTTCAGTACTGCCACCTCACCTCAATTACTTTCAGGGATTCATCATCATCTTCAAGGATACTGATCAGACCAGCTATGTGTATACCTCTCCTCCTGACTGCCTTGTCACTTCAAGATGATCTGCCACTGAACTTCTTATGGATGCTGATGCCCCCTACCAATGCATTCTTGCTGGCCTCGATGAATGCTGGATTCCCAAAGACCTCCCAGAAAGCATAATCCTCTCTTGCAGTGGTTCTCAACCTTCCTATTGCCACGACCCCTTAATACAATTCTTCATGTTGTGGTGACGCCCAACCAAAAAATTATTTTCGTTGCTACTTCATAATTGCAATTTTGATACTGTTATGAATCATAATGTAAATATCTGATACACAGGATGTATTTAGGTGACCCCTGTGAAAGGGTCCTTCAACCCTCAAAGGGGTCACGACCCACAGATTGGGAACCACTGCTCTAATGGGTATGCTAGCCTCACATAGCATCCATTCCACATTTTATTTCTTCCTATCTTTTTAAAAATATATTTTTATTGATTTTAGAAAGGAAGGGAGGTGGAGAGAGAGATATAAACATCAATGATGAGAGAAAATCATTGATTGGATGCCATGCCCATGCTCCCCACTGGGGATTGAGCTTGCAACCTGGGCATGTGCCCTGACCTGGAATCAAAACATGACCTCCTGGTTCATAGGTGGACGCTCAACCACTGAGCCACACCAGCTGGGCTTCTTCCTATATTTTTCTTCTTCCTCTACAGTTTGCCAGGCAACATAGGCATTTGCACATTGTTCAGTGTGGGCCATCTATTCCTGGCTTCTAAGAGCTACTCGTAGCAATGACTTTGTCCAATTTCTGGGGTCCTTACAAGTTATAAATTCAAATGTTCCAAGAAGATGCTGCCAAGTCTTTAAGTTGTTCTTACTCGTTTTTTAATTCTGGCATCCTTGATCTAACATCCTCAAAATTTAACCCCCCAGGGCTACTCCCTTAGCTGCTACTTGTACATGGTAGCTAATTCTTGCAACTTCTGCAGTGTGTAATCTTGCTCTTCTATAATCAGGACCATCTTGTCTCTCACTAGGTTCGTCTGGAATTTAATCACACTTGTTAGCCTGGTTGATAAAATGGGGTGAGGAGGCAACTCTTGAGAGGGCCACCTGTTGTCTTGCAGCCTCTTCCTGCATGGGAGAAGTGTTAGCGCTTACGGAGGAGGAACAGCCTCCTTACCTCTGTAGATTCTGAGTCAGAGAAATCTAAAGAGGTACAATTCTCAGGGGGATTGTTGAAGCAAAATTGCACATGAAGACTTTATTCAAAGCTATTCAAATAAAAGACAGAGGCCAGAATCCCATCTGAGCTCAACTCTGTGAAAAGAAAGGGCTGGGTGGGTTTTCAGACTCGGGTGAGCTAGTGGAAAAGTGCTAGAGAATCGGGGAAGGGGTGGCAGGGAGTTGATCAATAGGACGTGTCTAGCAAATGGACTTATTCCTGAGTTAGCAAATGCTTTTCTCTGCTATTAAGTCATCTGTGTTTGCTGATTGGTGTCCATGGAAGCTGGACTCCTACCCTGCCACAGAGACTGTGAAATGGTGCACTATCTCCCCTGATAATGAGATTTGGAAAGGATGGCTCTGAGGTCCTTTGAAAAAACTCTTCTCAGTTGTGAAACAGTCCATAGGATTTTAGAAGGATTTATATCTCGTAAGGGCAAAGCAAAAAAAATATAATTACATGTTTAAAATAAATGCTCTAAGGAAAGGGAGGTCAGGGCCTTAGGGACAGAAAGAAACCTGTGTGAAGTTTAGCCAAGCTGAGGAGAACATGAAGGCCATCTTGGTTGGCATTCACTCAGATGTTCCAATTCTGTCAGGTTCCAGGTTTAGGGTACCAGTTCTGACTTTGCTGAATATTTCAATATCTCCGGAGGTCTGCAATTCTAACCATGAAATCAGGGTCAGCTGCTCTTCTGCATCTGCTCTTCCAATACAGGAAGCCAGGGCTTCTGTGTGAACTCCCACGGAGGCCCTCCAGCTGTCACACTTAACTTTAATTATCTTGTTAACTGGCCTCAATTTCTCATTATCCCTCTGTAAGGCCTCAATTCACTTCATTAGTAAGCAGTCACTATCCTATGCTGATTGGCGGTTTTCACCCTGTATCTTTCAAATACCTTTGTTACCACATCAGCAAGGACAATCCTCTCCATGGGGACATCTTCCTAAGTCGTCATTTATGAAATCATACCTGCCACTCGGTTATCTCTGCCTGGAATTTCACCTGCTTGCCAGCTGGATAGTGAGTAACCTGGTTCCCAAATCCCATCTTGCCACCTGTTTCCTCAGACCACCCTATGTATCATGTGTGCCAGCCTGGTTCTTCCAAGCAGTAGATAATGGGGTGGGGTTCAGGGGATTCCTGTGAAAAATAAAGCTGGGTGGTGGTGGTGGGACAGGGAGGCCAGTCAGGGAGAGACTTCAGACTGAAATGGAAGGATCACAACAGTCAAGACTGAGAAGGACTGGGGAAGAAGAAAGCCTCAGATTACACACAATAATTCTGAAAATCTTGGACAAGCTGAGGCACCAAGGACAATCTGTCCATTAGAGGAGTGTGCCTTCAGGCAAGCATGGGCTGGCTCTTGTACCCCTGCTCAGCCAGGGGTGGAGCCCCTTGTGGAACCGATGGCCTCAGTGTTCGCCAGGGCCATGGCTGAAAGTTACTGGTCTTATGTGCTCCCCACAGCAGGTTTGTAGGAATTAGTGAATGCTTCCACAGCCACCACCACAAGTCATTAGCAAGAATTCACTGTAAAACATGGAAACAGTCTACAGAGGTTTAATAGCAATTAAAACTTAAGACTATGGGAAAAATTGCAATTAGATTTCAAATTAGAAACCAATGTACCTCATATTTCATTCTATTTTAGAGAATACCAAACATGCTGTTTAAGTATAATTTAGGTGTTTAATCTACAGGAATAGGTTTCTTCAAATAGTCTATTTCTCACATCAAACACGATATTGCATGGGTAAAGTTTTCCCTTGAACAAAATATACAAAGATAATACTAAAAATGTCAGAGTCAAAGAGTAATGTTGGCCCAGTGCCTTATCTGCTGAGGAGTAAACAAGGAGAGACCCTTTTAACAAGATCATTATGTATTGCTGGATGTTCTTTTAATGTATGAGAAAAAAATGTTTTAGCCTGGTATGAACATGCTTTTGGTGCCTGAATTTTAGTAATAGCTCTTTAAAAATGTATATGCTTTTACTGAGTTTAGAAAGAGGAGAATGGAGAGGGAGAGAGAAACACTGATGATGGGGATTGAACTCAGAACCCAGGTGTGTGGCCTGACCAGGATTTGAACTGGTGATCTTTTGGTGCCTGGGATGACACTCACACAACTGGACCGCATTGGCCTGAGTGTAATGTTGGCTCTTAATGGTGGTGTGAACTTTTAGTGGACACTGAAGTGTCTCCTTTGCGTTCAAGGGCATGCTGAGCTGCTGCCCTGCAATTTATTACTTTCATAAAATGGAATGTGAAAGTGTGTCTGCTCCTAAGGAAGAAAAGAAACCCCACGACCTAGGTCCATTCAAGTCATAATTGAGACAATGTTTTTTCCCCTGGGGTCTAGGGCCTCGGTTGAAACACACCTACCCTATTGCTCTTTCCACTGATGTTTGTTTTCTATGTTCTCTCTTATTCTTCCCCCCAGTGTTGTTCTTCATCTTCATCACTCTGATCTCTTCTACAGCATTATCAAAAGTCACTATTAAAGTATCTCTTTGCCTTAAATATTACCCACTCAGAGCTAATGTTTCCTATGCACAACAGGACAGATGCAGGGCTGAAGGTCAAATATAAGTTAAAGCTAAAAACTCAAACCCAAAGTTCTCAGAAACATCATGACCAAATGTTGGGATCTTGAGCTGGAAGGTAAGAGAGCTTATGGCACTTGTTTCTGCCAGTCATTGGATGTAGCCTGGCTGGACCTGGAGTGCCCGGGCGCCATCGAGGGGAAGATGAGCGTGGAGGCCATTCTGAGGTCAGGAGATCCTGGAGTCTGAGCAATCATGCTGATGGGGATTGGTTCCTTCCCTCTTCCATCAGCTCCCTCATATTTTCTGAATATTTTGACACCAGAAATAATCTTTTTAAGTACAACATGTATAATAAGACACTGGCCTAAGAAGCAGTGTTCATTATTATTCAGTGGTAGTGGTTTGTTTGTTTGGGGTTTTTTTTAGTGCTGTTTGTAATTCATTAGGAACTCTTATTGAGTTGTGGGTACATTCTCACTACAGTCACTTTTCCTCCCTAAGATAGCTGTTAACTTGCCATAAAAAATGTGGAATATTTTCTTCCCCCGATGATTCTGGGTTCAATACAGCAGCTCATATCCACAAAGAGACATAGTTGGACATTTTTAAAAATGCAATTTCTGAAAAAGTTCTCTCTCTCTCTCCCCTCCCCCCCCCTTCTTCTCTTTCCTCTCTCTCCCCATGTGTGAATGCTGCTGCATTTGTGACTCATGCCTTCTGCTTGAGCCCCACGGGTTTGGTTTAAGGTTGTAGAGTCAATACTGCATGATTATACTGAGGGCACTAAGGAGAACTTTCTAATCAATGATGATCTCACTAATAGAGCAGGTGCAGCAAATGTGTGCTCAGCAGTGCCTCAGGGACAGAGCCTTCCACATGATCTTTTTAAGATTTATTTCTTAAATGACTAATGTAGCTTAGTCAGGTTTTTCTGACAGTTTTGGGTCCTCAGCTTTCTGCATTCATCATTTCATCATTCCCATAATAGCAAAGTCTGTATTTAAAGTGTTTTAGACCCTAGTGTGTTTGCCTCAGTGAATAGAGCATTGGCCTGCAGACTGAAGGGTCCCAGGTTCAATCCTGGCCAACGGCACATGCCTGGGTTGTGGGCTTGATCCCCAATAGGGGGTGTGCAGGAGGCAGCCCATCAATGCTTCTCTCTCGTCATTGGTGTTTCTATCTCTCTATCCCTCTCCCTTCCTCTCTGAAATCAATAAAAATATATTTTTAAAAAATAAAGTGTTTTAGTTTTCTCTTCAGCTATCCTATACAATAAAAGGCTAATATGCAAATTGACCAAACAGCAGAATGACCATCTCTATGACGCACACTGACTACCTGGGGGCAGACGCTCAATGCGGGAGCTGCACCCTGGTGGTCCGTGCACTCCCACAGGGGGAGCACCACTCGGCCAGAAGCTGGGCTTACTGCAGGCAAGTGCAGCGGTGGTGGCGGGAGCCTCTCCCACCTCCGCAGCAGTTGGACATCACCCAAGGGCTCCTGGACTGTGAGAGGGCACAGGCCAGGCTGAGGGATCCCCTCCCCCTGCTGAGTGCACGAATTTTGTGCACCAGGCCTTTAGTATATAAATATATACATAGAAGATGTATGTATCCCATGCAAATGAACCCTCCCCTACTTCTACCTCCCAACATTTTGTGGAGAAGTCTGTCTTCTCCAGAAGGTTTATTTATGCAAAAAGTGCAGTTGTGGTGGTGGAGGAGTTCCTTGTTTAAAGAAAACTGCATTTAATATGAAACAAAATCAATACTTTATACTTTTTAACACCACCAATATCTATTCAGGCTGTGCTACAAGGATCCCCAAAGCCATTCCAGTGGAAAACAGAAAATCAGCTGTTTGCAGTTTGTTCAGGACATCCCAAAGCTATTCCATCCTATGTTCTGTCCAAACAACAAACAAATCAGAAAACTATAAGTTTAAGAGTTTAAACACAGATGGCAGTATGGTAGTTACCAGGGGAAGTGAGATTTGGTGGAGGAAAAAGAGGCTAAAGGGGGATATGGTGTTGGAAGGAGGCTATACAGGATGATGCACACACAAATACAATACCATCTGATACGATAGCATACAGATGATGTATTGTAGATTGTGCACCTGAAACATGTAATTTTATTAACCAATGACACTCCAATAAATTTTTTTTAAAAGATAGTTTTTCCTGATACCAGATAAATTGCTTCCAAGAGGACTTGTACAGTAAAAAAAAAAAAAGATAGTTAAGGAGGCATCACATGCTAGAAAATTTGGATGTAATAAGATGCATTTATTTTCCTTTCCCAACTAATCTAAACTAATAGCAATAATAATTTTTTCAGTATCTACTATATTATACAAATTTTGCAATCTTTACAACACACTGACAGTGTATTAGAATTTCCATTTTGAAATGAGAAAATTGAAACTCAGAAAGACAACATAATCTGATCAGAGTTACATAGCTAGTGAATGGCAGGACTAGTATTTACACCTGTCTAGTCTTATTCCAAAGTCTGTATCTGCATTAAAATAGTAAGACTGTAACTTTCTCACATACAGTATACCTAAAAAGTAAAATTCAAAAACTATGGTATATCATTTGGCCATAAAAAAGATTGAAATCTTATCATTTGGGACAACATGAATGGTTCTAGAGGGTATTATGCTAAGTGAAATAGGTCAGACAGAAGAAGACAAATATGATATGATTTCACTTATATGTGGAATCTAAAAAGCAAAAGAAATAAAACAAGTTCATAGTTACAAAAAGCAAAGGTACAAATTGGCAATTACAGAATAGTCAGAAGGGTGTAAAGTATAGCATAGAAAATATAGTTAACAATTTTGTAATAACTATGCCAGGTGGGCACTAGACTTATCAAAGGATCATTTCATAAGTTATATAAATATCTAACCATTATGCTGTATACCTGAAATCATAAAATATTGAAAGCCAACTGTAACTGAAAACACACACACACATACACACACACAGGCCACTGATTTATTCGGCCATGCCTATGTATTGAAGTCTCCATAAAAAACCAAAGGGACATATTCAGAGTTTCCAAGTTGTTGAGCATGAGAAGATTTGGGGAAATTGGCACATCTGGAGGGAGCATGGGTGCATCTCAACCTTTCCTCATACTTTGCCTTATGCATTTCTGTCATTTGGCTGTTTCTGTGGCATCTTCTTTCTATAATAAACTAGTGATATAGGGAACAAATGGGTTTTCTGAGTTCTGTGAGCTGTTCTTGCAAATTAATGGAATCCAAGGAAGAAGTGGTTGGAACTTCTGATCGACAGTGATAGGTGAGAAGCACCAGTGACCACTTACACCTTCGATTTGCCTCTGAAATATGTGAAACATGTGTGTGTGTTTGGGGGTGGGTTAGCGGAACCAGTTTTGTAGGACTGAGCCCTTAACCCAGAAAATCTGGATAGATAGTGATGGGTTGGATTGAATGTAGGACACCCAGTTGGTGTCCAGAGAATTTCCTGGTGGTATGAAACCCCCTTCTTCTAGATGTTGGAACTGGGGTGTGCAGAATGCCAAACTGTGGAGTCTCAAATAGCAGATTTGTTTTTTAAAAAGTGACAGTGAGATGTGGGGAGGCGCTCACATAAAAACCCTTCACTGTGTCCTTGAAACTCACTTTATTGAATACAGTAGCAGGTTTGGTGGTGGCTGGAGGGAAGGAAAATGTAGAAAAGTACAAACCTCACCAAGTCGAAGTGAAGACATTCATATTAAACATTTTTGCATTTTTAGAATCGGACGCAAATCTGGATATGGTCACATTGTGTTAAATATCATCAGGGGAGAGTTAGCAGCAAGGCAGTAATTGGAGTAAACGCTGAAGGTTAGCAGTGGCCGTTTTGCATTAGAATTGCTCCCATTGTATGTTTTCATTTTCTTGTCCCTGTCCAAGAGGCTCATGAAAAGCCACCATTTCCAAAGTATAGCTTGAAGAGTATATGTGGGTATCATGATGCATTAGAACTAGAAAGTTTTTAATAATCATTGAGTAATAAATAAACTTCGTTGAACCTTGTATCATCTCGTTATCAGGTACAATAGCCCAGAGGTTTTCATTTTTATTTTTTGTTAGAAATAAACTTTCTATGTTCAATTTTTAAAGGTGTGTTTTTTAAAAACAGGATTCTTTTTTTCCCCCAAATTATATTGGTTTATGGACTATCGTGGTCTTCTAAGTTCAGAGAACTGCAAATTAGGAAATGTTCCTCTCCGCATTGCCACATTCATGGATAATCCCCCGATAAGGATAAATTCAGGAAGTCATTATGAGTGTACATGTTAACAGAGTGATAATTGGATACCAATGGGTGAGAATTAAACAGGAAATGTCCAAGTGTGTTCAGAGAAGCTTCATTTAAAAAAATATAGAAAATGCTAAGAAGCATTTACTTAATTACTAAATATCACATGACTTTTTAAAATTAATTTCATCTGGTCAGAAAAACATCAATAGCAGTAAAATCTACATTGGAGCTGGTGAAAGTTGACAAATAAAAATATCAATGTATTTCACATGAATGGTAGATCAAGTATATGTTTGGTTTTTATGTATTCACTAGGGGCCCAGTGTATGAAATTCGTGCACGGGTAGGTAAGGGAGGGGGAGGGCAGGCGGGGAGGTCCCTCAGTCCGACCTGCACCCTCTCCAATTCGGGAGCCCTCAGGAGATGTGCTACTGATGGCTTGGGGCCACTCCACGTGGTTCTCTGCTCTCTGCTGAGCCTGTCTGCTCCACACCACAGGGATGGGCAAGCAGGCCTTCTGGGTGCTGACTGCGGGGTCCCTGATGGCTCGCGCCCCCTTGTCCCCTTGTCCGGAGCTGCCGCCCAGCTGAGCCCATCGCTGGCTCCTCTGCAGCTGCAACCACAGCTGTTGCCCAGCAGGCCCTGCTAGGCGCCACCTGAGGCCCCCGCTTGTCTGCTCAGGGGTCATCATGGCGACCTCCCAGCAGGCCCTGCTGGGTGCTGCCTGAGGTCTGATTACCTGCTGGGCTTCCATTGCCAGGGTAAGGCCACCAGTGTCCTGCCCCACCGCTATGGGCACCGCCATTTTTGTCCCAGAGTGATGGTTAATTTGTATATTACTCTTTTATTAGACAGGATTTTGAGCATTGGAATTGACATGTAAAATTTTAATGAAAGTTGTGCCGCCATACAAAATCAATTATCCCATCATTTTGAAAATTGTCAGGATGGGAAGTGGAAGTATTAGGACAGATTCTACATAAAACCCATTTTAAATGTTTATGAGGATTTTAAAAACATACATATGCATTAATTTTTAGAAATGTGCGTTCTCTGTATGTTGTATATATCCACAAATAGGCTGTGGTCAGCGTCAGTTGGCTTACACACCTGTCTAATATCCTACCTAAGATGAGTTTTCTGGGATGTGGGGGGAGTTGCCTCTAACCCAGACACTTAAACACCCAACAGCACTGACCTTTCAAAGTTCAAATTGCAGCTATTCCCTTGTCTCTCTGCAGGCCCAGGGGCAACTTGCACACCTGGCATCACAGTAACCTGACAGATTCTGGGCTCTGAAAGATTTGCAATTCTCAAGTTAAAATTTTGTTTCTAAATTTTACTATTTTTAGAGATTTATATATTCATTCATTTATTTGCATTTATTGGCCAATATTTGTAGAATTGCATTTGTTTCCTCGCTTGTATAATGATTTCTTTTTTTGTTGCCTTTGCTATACAGTCATTTTGCCACTAGATGGTGGTATAACTCTTTGAAGGTCAATAAAAACCTTTCAAAAGTAGTTATTTCAAGATTTATAAAAGCAAATATAAAACATGGGTCCAACTTACTTTATTTCAGTTTAATTTCTCTATAGTTTTAATAATTTTAGAAAATTGTCTATTGTGAATTATTTCTTAAACAACTATATAAATTACAAGAATGAAATCACTGTGATAATGATAAGCAATAATCACAACTGACATTATATAGCTCTTAATTTTTACTAGACACTGTGCTAGATGTTTCACATACATGACTGAATGCTCATTGCCCATCATTACTTAAATACAACCATTTTCACCCTCTTTACGGATTAAAAAAAAGCAAACCTTATATTAGCAGGGATTTTTATGTGATTTTTAATATGTCCTACATTAAGTTTTTAAGTTGAATTAGAGTTGTGTTTCATAATTGAACATGAACAATATACAGAGAGTACGTGAATATATATATATATATATATATATATATATATATATATATATATATTAAATGGAAGTTTCAGACTCCTTACCTAAAGATCCTAATTCATTATGTCTGCAATAGGAACATAGAAAACTGTACTATTTTACACACATGTGCATTATGATTCTTATCATCAAACATATTTAAAAACTATGAACTGATTTCTGTATTTAGGCTTAACTACCCTTGTTATAATAATATTTAAAATAACTTATTTCTAAAAGTTTTATCTCAATAATTAAAGATTATCAAATCAGAATAATGTTCATTCAGGTCCTTCAATGCTTTTGTTTTTTTACTTTAAATATTTTTTATTTTTTATTACAGTTGTCATACAGAATTATATTAGTTTCGGGTGTACAACCCAGTGATTGGATATTATATAACTTACTAAGCGATCATCCCAACAAATCTATTGCCAATCTGCCCCCATGCATAGTTGCAGTGTTATTGACTGTGTTTCCGATGCTGTACTTTGGAACCCTGGGACTGTTCTGTTCACCAACTGGTACTTCCTAATATCTTGACCTTTCACCCATCCCTCCAACTCCCCTCCCACCTGTCAACTGTCAAAATACTCTCTGTACCTGTGAGTTTTCCTCTTCTTCTTTGGTAATAATTCTTTATTGTTGGAAGTGTCCATATGTTCCCCTTTCTCCCCCACTGACCTCTTCCAGACTGCTCCCAGCCCCAGGCCCTTATCAGCCTGAGTTGTTTTCTGCTCTGCTTGTTCATTTATTATGTTTTGTTGTTTCCTCTGTCATGATTGTAACAGACCTTAAATGGATTAGTTAATTAGTATTTTATAGTGTTGCCAATACACCTATAATTTCTGTTACTTTCCTACCAATTTGACAAGTGATATTGTCTTAAAAATGATAAAAACAAAACCTGACATATTTTAAAACTCTTGTTTGCTATACCAAGACATGACACTAGGTGCCACTAAGTCACTAGAAAAGCAACCTAAATCTGGAAGTAACCAGCATTAAAGGGGATTCTGTAATATGAGAAATACAGTAGGATTGTATGTGTTTTTTATTTGCCTTGAACTTTCCTTTTACTTTTATTTTTTAAAATTATTTTTTATTGATTTCAGAGAGGAAGGAAGAGGGAAAGAGAGATAGAAACATTAATGATGAGAGAGAATCATTGATTGGCTGCCTCCTGCACACCTCCCACTGGGAACCAATCCCACAACCCTGGCATGTGCCCTTAACAGAGTCAAACCTGGGACCCTTCAGTCCGCAGGCTGACCTCTCTCCACTGAACCAAACCAGCTCGGGCTTGAACTTCCCTTTAGAACTTGGTAGTTTGTCTGTTTAAAAATTGGAATTTTAAATATTAATTTTTCCATTTTCCCTTTTAAAAATATATTGATAGCAGCGTTATTCATAATCTCCTCAAACGGAAACATTGATATGAGTTATTGTTGTCGGCATTTCAGTGTACCTTCCAGATGTGGTCCTCAGACAGCCTCTAGTGACACTCCTTTTGTCTCAGCCGCAGAGAACAACCTGTAGCTGCGGAGATCGTGTTCTTCCCAGGCCAGCCCTCTCCTACTGACTGCGCAAGGTGAGGGTATACACACCCAGGCACTTTGGCTCTATGTGGGACTTCTTTTAACTTTTGAAAATTGAGTATAATTAATATAAAATACTAGTAGCCCGTTGCAGGAAGATTCCTGGAAGAATAGGGCTTCCTGAGCCAGAGCGAAGCAGAGAAGGGAGTGAAGCCCACCTTGGCTCCTGTATTTGCCACCTCGGCTTCCTCCTGTCTCTGCTGCCTCAACTCCCATCTCTGCCGCCTCAACTCCTGTCTCTGCCACCTCAACTCCCATCTCTGCCGCCTCAACTCCTGTCTCTGCCGCCTCAACTCCCATCTCTGCCACCTCGGCTCCCGTCTCTGCTGCCTTGGCTCCCCCCGACCCCCTGCTTCTCCCTCCCTTCTTCACCGTCTCCGCTGCCTCGGCTCTGTTCCCTTCTCCACCGCTTGGCTCCCTTCTGCAGCACTTGGCTTCCTTCTACACTGTCTTTAGTCTTCAGTTGCCTGTGTATGCAAATTAACCACCATCTTTGATTGGTTAATTTGCATACAGTCACTCTGATTGGCTGGTGGGCGTGGCTTGGATGGTGGGCATGGCTTGGGTGTCACAGGGCCCCTAGTTTTCTATAAGAGCAAATATTTGTTGGATGAAGTAGCTAACTTATTTTTTCTTGTCCTCTGCATCTAACACAGGGACATAAGAGTATATTTTCTCGCCTACTCTTTAACATGGGGCAGGGAATCACTTGGTGTCAATTTTTGTATTATTGTATCACAAGTATTAGACTTATTGCTATTTGTAGGTGATGATCTGCTTAATAACACAATTCAAATTTCACTTTCAATTCCATCTGCTCTGTTGCTAAGGAGGATTAGCTTAACTTTAGTTACCTCACATTTAATTTCCATTTACATCTCTTCCCAGCACCTTTTATTGCTTACTAGAGGCCTGGTGCACAAATTTGTGTACCAGTGGGGACCCTTGGTTTAGCCTGTGGGATCAGACTGAAACCGGCTCTCCAACATCCCCCGAGGGGTCCCAAATTTTGAAAAGGTACAGGCCAGGCCGGGAACCTCAGCAGTGCGCGATCAGGGAGTGATGGTCAAATTGCATATTACTCTTTTATTAGAGTGCTAGGGGCCCGGTGCACAAAAATTTGTGCACTCGGGAGGTCCATCAGCCCAGCCTGTGCCCTCTCGCAGTCTGGGACCCCTTTGGGCATGTCCATCTGCTGGCGTGTCTGGTCAGCCTGGGTGAGGGGCTGATGGCTGTTTGCAAGCTGGCCAAGCCCCTCAGGGGATGTCCACTTGCCAGCGGGAAGCAGGCCTAAGCTGCAGATGGACATCCTTAGCTCTGCTGAGGAGGCAGGAGAGGCTCCCACAACCACTGCTGTACTGGCAGCCTTCTGGCTTGTGGCTGAGCAAGAGCTCCCCTTGTGGGAGTGCACTGTCCACCAGGGGACAGCTCCTGCATTGAGCATCTCCCCCTGGTGATCAGTGTGTATCATAACTATTTCTTCGGGATGCCTAAGCCACACCCACGAGCCAATCAGAGTGACTGTATGCAAATTAACCCAGCCAACATGGAGGCTGGCACTCAGGGATCTGAGTAAACAGGCAGCGTCCATTGCAGCAGGAGTGAAACTGTTTGCAGGCCGCCTTGGCTTCTCTCCGCTCCAGGGAACAACATATTTGCAACAAATGTCTGAGAGGTAATTGGAGCTGAGCTGATTGATCGAGGCTGGCACCAGGCACTGGCAGCGGGTGTGGGCACCAGGCAGGACCGTGGCACGTGGGAGCAAAGAATTTTCAGTAACCACCAGAGGCTTGCCCCAGTGACAGCAAGCGGCACCCTGCCTTGGTCTGGTGCCCCTGCTCACCTGTTCCACCATCCCACCATGGCTGATGCCTGCCATGTACCACGCTCTGCCGCCTGCTGCTGATGCCCGCCATGTTCTGCATGCGTCCTCTGGTGGTTAGCGCTCATCATAGCGACTGGTTGCTCAGTTGTACTGTTGATCTGCCATTTGGTCTATTAGCATATTAGCCTTTTATTATGTAGGATGAAGGGATCAATGCAAAAAGAGAATGTAATGTGTAAATATTTATGCACTAACATAGGAGCACCTAAATATAAAAAGCAAATATTAACAGGCCTACAGATAGAAATAGAAAGCAATATGATAATAAGAGACTCTAATATTCCATTTATATCAATAGATAGACCATCCAGACAGAAAACCAATAGAGAAACTTTGGAGTTAAGCAACATATTCGGTCAGAGGAACTTACATTTACAGAATATTTTGTCTAAAGGCAGCAGAATATACATTCTTCTCATGTGCTTCTGGAACATTTTTCACAACAGATCATATGTTAGGCCACAAAACAAATCTCAGTAATTAAGAAGACTGAAATAATATGAATCATCTTTTCTGACCAATGATGGTATAAAACTAGAAATCAATCACAAGAAGAAATCTGGAAAATTCACTAATATGTGCACTCGGCAGGAGGGGGGTCCCTCAGCCCAGCTCATGCTGTCTCACAGTCTGGGACCCCTAGGGGGATGTCCACCTGCTGGTGTGCCTGGCCAGCCTGGGTGAGGGGTTGAGGGCCGTTTTCAGGCTACCCACAGCTCCCATTGACCCAACTTCCCAACAAGGCTGGCTGGAATCAGGTTTCTGGGGTTTATTTATCTTCTATAATTGAAATTTTGTTACCTTGAACACAGGCCTAGTCAGGCAATGAAGCCTCCTGTTTGCTTCAGCTCCCTGGCTTCTATAATTGAAACAATGTTGCCTTGAGCAGAGGCCCAGCCGGCCTAGGCAGGCAGTGGCAACAGAAGCCTCCTGTTTGCTCTAGCTCCATGGCTGCTGGCCTCTATCTTGGCTGGGTTAATTTGCATACAGCTGCTCTGATTGACTGGGGGCGTGGCTTGGCTAGGGGCATGGTTTAGGTGTTGCAGAGTGATGGTTAATTTGCATATTACTCTGTTATTATATTAGATAACACTGAACAAATTAAAATATCTTAATTATCAAAATGAAAATCTTTATTCATCAAGGCTCATTTCAAGATTCTCGCCTTTATCCAATTATTAACCAAAATTATTATGCTATAAACTCAGCCCAATTGCAAGCAGTTCTCCACCTTTCAAGACTGAGTTAACCAAAGCCCTAACACCTTATAAATATTCTCCCTTAAATTTTGCAATTTAAGACGCTACTGAGACTCTGATAAACCAGTATCTGCAGTCAATCTAATAAACTTTATTTTGCTTAATCGATAGCTGTTCCTGATGACCTTTCAGGAGGTAAGTAGTATAACTAGTTCAGTGTTGAGAGAAAAGATCAAGTGTCAGTGGCCAGAGGCCTCAGACCACCACGAATACACTACAACTGAGCAGAGTTGGCATCTGGCAGAGTTAGTGACTGCCAGAAGGAAAATGCACACCATGGAGAACTGTAGGTGTGTCTCAGTAAAAGTGTGTATGTTTGCACTGTTAGAATCTGGGCCTTCGTTAGGTGGTTTGGGACAGTCTGAAGGAAGGGAAGCTGTGCTATCATTGAATGTTGTCAGGAATTGGCAGTTCTACAGACTATCCTATGAACTATCTGCATGTTGTTTTAAGCTGCTAAATTTGTAGTAATTTGTTATGCAGCTTGAAACAACATGCAGATAGTTCATAGGATAGTTTGCTGCATAACAAATTACTACAAATTTAGCAGCTTGAAACAACATGTATTTACCTCACCATTTGTGGGTCAGGGCTCTACATAGAGCTGAGCTGGATTTTCTGTTCTTGAATTTTTCACAAGACTGCAGTCAAGGTGTCAGCTGGTATGCTCAGGGCATGGACCCTTGTACTCTCTCTGAAAAAAAATAATGGATTAAATATATCCTCAGGTGAGGATTAACAAAACAAAACAGACAAAAAGCATCCAAAACTTATAAATAAACTAAAAGGATTGCTCTTTTATTCCTTCAATGTTTTTACTGAGCATTGCCAGGCCTACACAGGGATTATCTGATTCCTAGGAGTTTTGCCTTTGCTTAATTTGCTATTTTACTATTGGTTTAGATAATTTACAGCTCTGTAAAGGTAGTCTTAAATGATGCTTGTCCTATAGCAATGTGGTTTTATTGCCCTGTAAAACATTAACTAGGTTCATACCTAAATTAGTAATCCTATGCAAGCATTCATTCTTTCAGCCACTATAAATAATTTCTTTTTTCCAATTCTTTTTGAACCATCTTGCAGGTTCTATCATTAATTCATGAATTAAATATTTGACATGGGCTCATGTTATGTTCATATGAAAGTTATGTATTCAACTTTTTGAAAATCATACTTTGACATCATTAACCTCTTAGAGGCTGTGCCTTTTAACCCTCCATCTACAGTTTTAGAATATAACTGGTGCTTGGAAAATGTTCACTGAGTGAAGTGAATATTGCAGAAAAAGAAGCGGTGCTTAAGAGCTTGCTTGAATTCATGTGGCGTCTGATGTAATAATGAACTTGGATTGAAAACTTCAGTTTTTAAATTCTAGTCCAAGGACATTTCTAATGGAACATGACAGCTTGAACTCCATATATAGGACTAAATATTCAAATACTGTGGTTACCACATGCTTGGAACAAAATATTCTGTTACCTGAAATAACACTTAAAAATGGTGCAACTGCCTTAAAATTTATTATAATATTTAATCATCTTTATGGGTGTCAAAATTATGTATAACTGTAATATAAAGTAAGTAGTTAACATAATAGTACAACTCATTACATATTTCACAAACAGTTTTATTACTATAATACCCACATATTAAAATTTCAATAAGAAAATATAATAAATATGAGTTATTTTTAGAAAAAGGAACTTAGGTCAGAATAATGCCATATTTAAAACATTTTATAAATCATAATATTTATATTACAGTTTAAAAATGTACATTTGTAGAACAAGGGAGAACATCACACAATCTTGCATAAACTTACGCTTTCTTTCAGAGGATAAATTCAAAAAATGTGGCTAAAATAATGCTCTTATTGTTATTATGGAGAGAGAGAGGTAAGAAAACTAATTGTCATGGATCTCAGAAAAGTGACTTTTGACAGATATCATTTAGAATTTCTTAAAATAAATACACATGCTATTATAATCCCCAAAATATTTTATTGACATGCTTATCTATGACAAAATAAGATGCAAAAGAACATCCCTTTCTTTTAAATATATAAGTTCAGAATATATAGCCATGTGCCAGTTAATGATACATTGGTTAATGGAAGACTGCATATATGACAGTGGTCCCTAAGATTATAATAGAACTGAAAAAATCCTACCGCTTAGTGATATAGCTATTATAACATCATAGCACAACACATTACTGTGGTGATCCTGGTGTAAACATCTAATTATATGACTATGCTGCCAGTCATGTAAAAGTATAGAATGTGGAATAACATAATACTCGATAATAGTGAATGACTATGTTACTGGTTTATGTGTTTTTACTATACCTTTTCTATACACTGAGTGGCCAGATTATTATGACCACCTGACGTTTGTAGGCAAATTAGCCATACACTGCATCATATGGGATATGGAAGCTGAAAGCCTGTCTAAACACCTTTGCTGTCTGCAGTTACCAAGATAAAACATCTCCAATTCACACAGGAACACAAGGATTGGACAGTGGAGCATTGGGAAAAAGTCATGTGGTTCAATGAATTATGTTTCCAGTTGCATCATGCAGATGGCAGAGTGAGAATTTGGCAGACACAGCATGAAAGCATGCACCCCACATGCATGAGTACAACCCTTTTAAGCTGGTGAGGGCAGTGTTATGGTTTGGGGCATGTTTTCCTGGCATGATTTACGCCCTTTAATTCGTGTGGAACAACGTCTGAATAGCACAACATACCTAAGTATCATTGCTGATCAGGTTCATCCTATCATGTTGATGGCGTATCCTAATGGAGATGGCTTCTTCCAACAAGACAATGCGCCATGCCACGGTGCTCGTATTGTGCAGGAGTGGTTTCAAGAACGTGAGGGAGACTTTACCTTGCTTAGGTGGCCCCCACAATCACCAGATCTCAATCCAATTGAGCATTTGGGACGAAGTTAAAAGAGCCATCAGTTAGCTGGTTCCACAACCATCAAATCTCACAGAACTGGACAGTGCTATTCATCAGGCATGGTGTCAGATTCCTCGCATCACCTTTCAACATATTGTGTAGTCAATGCCAAGAAGAATAGCCTCAGTAAGGCAAAATGTGGCCTAACAAAGTACTAATGGGGTGGTCATAAAAACCTGGCCACTCATGCTCAAATATACCTCACATTCAAAGGCTGTTAAATCGCATTGTTTACCCATATCTTCAGAAGAAAAATCACTTCTACTGTCATGGTAAACAACCTGCTTCCCTATTTATAATGGTCTGGCCCTCTAGCAACTTCAATGCAAAATTATAGCTAATTTGCCTACAAACATCAGGTGGTCATAATAATCTGGCCACTCAGTGTATTTAGATACACAAATACCATTGTATTAGAACTAACTACAGTATTGAGTACAGTAACATGCTATATAGGCTTATTGTTTTTATTTGGGACAGGAAAATCATTTATAAAAACCAATAACAGCCCTAGTCAGGTTGGGTCAGTGGATAGAGCATCAGCCTGTGGACTGAAGGGTCCTGGGATCGATTGTGGTCAAGGGCATATGCCCGAGTTGTGGGCTCAATCCTCAGGAAGGGGGGTGCAGAAGGCAGCCAATCAATGATTCTCTCTCATTGTTGATGTTTCTCTCTCCCTCTCTCTTCCTCTCTGAAATCAACAAAAAAAATATTTTTAAAAAAGCAATAGACATGCAAGAGGATTTTTAAATTGAAGTAAAATTTGATATACTCTACCCTGAACAATGTTAAGCCTTTCTTTCAAAATTTCATCAGATATGTCAGGAGCTAATTCTGGTTTTCTGCAGCAATTCTGAGCAAACGGCATTTACAGTTTTGTTCAAGAATGTTTGCAAAACTGCTTCAAAACAGGAACCAGACTAGCTAACATCTCAGGAAAATAAAGCTATAAGTCTCCCTCCTTGGAGACATTCTACGGTATCACAGATCACATCTCTTTCTAGACTGTAGGAAGGCAAGGTCAGCCAGCAACTCCTACAAAGATCAAAATCATAGTCTGCTCCTTGCCTTCTACTTGACGGCTTGACAGATTAAAATTGAAGATTGTAAGAAAATATGGATTTGGAAGAAGAGGCAAATGATTTGGTCTGGATGAAAATCTACCCTAAAAGGGGAGGAGGGATGAAAAGAAAATACATACAGCATTCTTGCTGACTATTCTGGGAGTAATTCTAAAGTATACGTTTTCCCATTACCATTCCTTATGGTTGGCAAATCCTTTAAGGAAAATGATGTCAATTTACCTTAGTTGGATACAATTGTCTCTTAAAATATCAAAAGAGCCCTGGTTGGCACGGCTAGGCTGGTTGGACACTGTCTGTGCATCCAAGGGCTGCAGGTCTGAGTCCCAGTCATGGGCTCGCTCCCCAGTAGGGCATGTGCAGGGGGCAGTCAACTGAATTTTGCTATTACATCAATGTTTCTCTCTCTCTCCTTCCTTCTTTCCTTTCTCTAAAATTAATTTTAAAATCTTACAAAAAATCAAAATAAAGCCCTAGTTTGGATCATTTATTCACCAAGTAAATGTAAATGTGAAAATAACTTTATTTCTCATTTAAAGATGATGATACTCCTCTTAGCAGTTATATTTCTAATGTAAACAGTAGATATCTCTCCCTCCCTCTCTCTCTCTCTCTCTCTCTCTCTCTCTCTCTCTCTCTCTCTCTCCCTCCCTCCCTCCCTCCCTCTAGAGAGTTTTATTACAATTACGTAGCCTCCAAGTCTAACCACTTGGCAAAACTTAAGTTTAGAAGTCTATATAAACTGAGACTAGTCTTGGACTTAGTGGAAAACAAGGCTTCCTTGAGAGACAAATTAAATTATATAATGTTCAGAGTATGAAGAGAGAATACTATAATGTAGATTCACATAATAATATGGAGTATCTTTACTCCATCTTTAAGTAAAGAAAAGGTCTTCTAAAAACTTATTTTATGTTCCAAACTTTGGCCTTGAGAATTTTAATATGACTATACTCAGTATAATAATTTAATTCAAGAAATATTTATTACATATCTAAATGGACTTGCACTGATGTAAGTGCTAGGAATACAATAGTGAATAAAACACTGAAATAATAACTCCATTCAGCCCTGAAACTGATACTCAATTATTGAGGTGTTACTCTTGGTGTAAAATGACAAACACCAAACTTGTCATTTTACAAGCTACAAGGAAGACACCAGGGAAGTTTCAATCACTCTAAATATGTATATAAGCTGAATATCACCCATTACTGCTTATAGTTCTATTGTGTATTATGTTAGTCTTCCACTCTATAACTCATATTTCATTGATGGCATCTCTCTTAGAAACTCCTCAGGCTTCTGCCAGTGCAACTCCCCAAGCTCAGTCCCTTCCTCAGCTCAAGTGCTCCTTCCAGTAAGACTTCTGTAGGTTTGCAGACATGCAGCTTTTCCTTCATTAAATCCCTTATCTTGCTTGTCAAATCAAAAACAAATCTGGACTAAGGAGGAAGAGACTCTTTGAAAAGATTATTGCAAGAGGTGGAGGTGGAGGGGCTGGGGAGGGGCTATTGCAAGGAGAGCTCTGACCATAAAATCTGCAAGCTTCTCAAGGGTTAGGCCAGAGGGGGTTTCCTGTACAGCCAGGAAGGAACCAGGCTGCAAAGAAGCCAGGCGAACGGGAAGCTCGATTGGATAGCAGGCTGCCAAGAATGTTTTACCCTGAGGTCCATGTACACTCAAGAGAGGCTGAGTGATGGCACTGGCTGAGGGTGGGTCAGAGTTCAGGTGCCTGGAAGGAGAGAAGCTTCAAGTTTAAGAGTTATTTTGCTTGCATTCACCAGTGGGCAAAAGCAGTTCACCTAATTGTTTATAAGACAAAGAAAAATGGGAATTTGGAGAGTCTTTGTCTTACCTCAGTCCTGTGGGGAAGCATGTTCTTACAGTAAGCTATCTCCTAGACACAAAGAGGATTTATTTATTTATTTTTCCCCCAAAGGGGATTTCTTAAATTGGCATTATTTCGCAGCATCACAGAGCTTGGGTAAAGTTCAAAATTCTTACGCTTTATGATTTTATATTCACTGGTATAACTATCTGATGTAGGTGTATATTGCTCATTAAATTTTGATACAGGAAAATATGGGCTCACTAGGCCATCTGGGTGCTAACTAGCAGTCAGAGCATATGAAGGAAAGAAGGAACAAATGATTTCAAAGAGTCAATGGAAACTTTACATCTCAGTTCTCATATCCAATAAATGAAGAGATTTAGTAACTATCTTCCCTTTCTGGAACTTTAATTTTATAAAGCAAGGTGTTTACACAAATAGTCTGGGATGGAACCGATTTAATGTAGCTTTTAGCTGTGGAGGGCAAGATGACATTTTCCTTTTTTCTTTTTATGGCGCGCTTCCCACGTGTGCGTGTCACCCTTGCGCAGGGGTCATGCTAATCTTCTCTGTACCATTCCAGTTTTAGTATATGTGCTGCTGAAGCGAGCACGGGATGACATTTCATTGGGTACTTTATCTTGTGCATTTGAAGTTTTGTTGGAGTACAGTGAACCATTGCAAAAATAGAGATTTTAAATTTTGAAAAGTATAACATTTTTGTTTCATTGCCTTTCTCCTCCATCGTCCTGAGAAACAGAATTACCATTATCATCACTTTTGTGTTACAACCCCCACAATGTCTGATGACTCTCATGCATTTTTTTCTTCACTTAGAATCTAACCTCATTTCCATCGATCCTCCTTTTAAGAAATCAGCCGATCCAAAGATCTTTTGATTTCTTGCTCTAACAACTCCAGAGCTTAATGCATAAGCGATAAAAAAAAAATGTTCCCCATAATTAGCTGCCATTTTGAACTGTCAGTATGATGTTCTTTCTTTAGCAATAAGTCATTAAAACTCAGTTTATTATATAACATGTTATATTATTCAAAGGGGCTTTTCTACATTTTATTTTGATGAAACTGGAAAAAGCTTTACCCTCTTTAAGAAAACAAAAAATTTTAAGAAACTCATCATGTAAGTAACCACTCCTTTTGGGGGTAGAACCAGAGGGAAATTCTCGTTCAGTAAACCAAGGTCCCAGTTATAAGGAAAATGGGAATCGCATAACTCATGTAAACCAACTGAGGATTTCAGCGGTACAATAACTCCAAGCCCACGATATGTCTGTACTTGAGAGAAAAATTCATGGTAACTCAGGAGTTCAAGAATCCCAAGATATTTCCTTCCCTTGTCAAGGTATTCCCCCAAAGAAAGTTAACTCAGTATAATTTAGAAGAACTTTGAAACACAGGAGGGAACCTAAAACTCAGTAATTTAATGGAGGAGTGTGAGTGCAGTGGTACTTAGAATAGTTGCGATTTAAGAGACAGAGCCTGGAGGACAAAGTATATCTATCAGGAAGGTGGGGATCCCCAACTGTGAGACCCCCAAAAGCTGAGAGCAGTGCTTCTCATTTTATAATGCACATGAAGAACCTGGAGATCTTACTCAAATGCAGATTCTTATCCAAAAGGTCTTGAGTAGGGCCTGAGATTTTGCATCTCTAACAAGCTTCCAAGTGATGCTCATCTTATTGGTCCTTGGCCCAATTTTTTATTTTTTTAATATATTTTTATTGATTCCAGAGAGAAAGGGAGAGGAAGGGAGAGGTAGAAACATAAATGATGAGAAAGAATCATGGATTGGCTGCCTCCTGTACATCCCCTACTGAGGATCAAGCCTGCAACCTGGGCATGTGCTCTCAACTGGAATCAAACCTGGGACCCTTCAGTCCACAGGCTGATGATGCTCTATTCACTGAGCCAAACCAGCGAGGGCCTTGGCCCATACTTAGAACACCAAAGTCCCCATGAATGTCTGTAAGGCACAGCCTGAGTTCAGCAGTAACAAGGAAGTGGTAACAGGTGGTATATCCTCTGATTATCAACCAAATGACTAAACTCCATCTGGATTCATAAAAGGAAGCCTTTTGTAAGGATCTCTGCAAATTTTCTTCAGGGAGACCAAGATTTTTATCAGCAGCATGAATCAAGCAGGCATGTTGAAGGGTTTCTTTCAGATGTATATTAAAGCTTACATTTCTTTTTTATCCTTTAACATTCAAAACGTTTTTTATATAAATACTAGAGGTCTGGTACACAAAAATTTGTGCATTCGGGGAAAGGGGGCATCCCTCAGCCCGGCCTGTGCCCTCTAGCAATCTGGTACCCCTCAGGAGATGTCCACCTGCTGGCTTAGGCCCGCTCCCCAGGGGATCGGGCCTAAGCTGGCAGCCAGACATCCCTTTGGCAGCCCAGGGACCCTCGGGGGATGTCCACTTGCCAGCGGAGAGCAGGCCTAAGCTGCAGTTGGACATCCTTAGCTCTGCTGAGGAGGTGGGAGAGGTTCCCACCACCACTGCTGTGCTGGCAGCTGGCAGCCTGGCTTGTGGCTGAGCAGAGCTCCCCCTGTGGGAGCACACTGACCACCAGGGGGCAGCTCCTGCATTGAGCGTCTGCCCCCTGGTGGTCAGTGTGTGTCACAGTGACCTGTCATTCCCAGTGGTTCTGCTGCTAGGGTCAATTTGCATATTACCCTTTTATTATATAGGATATATGATCTTGGTTACAAATTTAAATTTGATAAGGAAAAAAAGTCTATTTATTGTCGGGACTTGGTCAAATCTTTCAATTTAGCATTGTCAATTTTTTCCTTTCTGGTGCCTGATTGCTAATCCCCATAGAGACTTGAGGCTAAAATTGTGACTAAGTATTTAACATTGAATGATGAAGTGAAAGACATCTTGTTCCCCTGAAGCAGAATGTAAATTCATTCCTAATGGAAATCATGGCTTTCAATCTCAAAGTACCTGATGAATTAATGAGTCACCTTTAGCATGTCAACATTTGAGATGATTTAAGATTATTTTTACAATGGCCAATGATTTGTCAGAAACATTTAATTTTTCCATTGAATTTTTAATGTTTTAAATTAGATTTTTAAAATTTGTATGATACATTTCTTATATATTTTATAAAAACCTGTTTATAAATGGTGTATCCATTTAACTATAAATGAATTTTCAATCGCAAGAGCACAGTAGAAATCAAGAGGAAAGCATAGTAAACAAAAATACATGCACCAGTTCAGCTCTTCTTAAACTCAAAGTTAAAACTCAGTTTTCCAGAACAAAGCAAGAATAATCTTTTTAATTAAACCTCCATCTCCCTAGGCTGGAGTAGAGGAATCACTTTATAATGAGCTGATTCACAGAGATAACCATTTCCCCTAAATTTGCATTCCATCCTCAGCATTCTTGTGGAATTCTTATGCTGGTCAGTATTTAGTTTACTTGATGGGAAAATTTACAAGAAACCATGTAAAAAACAAACTCATTTTAAAAATAATTTTTAATATAATTTATTGATATTTTACAGAGAGGAAGGGAGAGGGATAGAGAGTTAGAAACATCAATGAGAGAGAAACATCGATCAGCTGCCCCCTGCACACCTCCTACTGGTGATGTGCCTGCAACCAAGGTACATGCCCTTGACCAGAATTGAACCCGGGACCTTTCAGTCCGCAGGCTGACGCTCTATCCACTGAGCCAAACCGGTCAGGGCAATAATTTTTAATTTTATTACTATTATTATTATTATTATTTGTTTTCCAGTTAATGATTGTGGAGGAGAATATATAGTGAGATATTGCTACTGAACATTTGATTTTATCATGATTTTAAACCACTCTCCGTAGAGTTGTGGAGCTTAATTTTTATTTACTTGCAGTTATAATGCAACTATTTTTCTATTATTTACTACACTTTGAAACTCTATCTGATGTTTGTACAATGTGTCATGGTTAATGAGGAGAAAGAAGCTAGTAGACAGGGGCTGGACCATGAGGGAGAACCAGGAAACCCAGCTGGGTGGCAAGGAAGGATGCACACAGGAGACAGACTTCAAATGTATGGATGTTGCTAAGACAGGCAGCTTGCAAGTAACCAGTCACAAGGCACTGAAGCATAGGAACCAATCCCAAGGATATTGCTGAAGCAAAATTCTTTGAGAGGACCAATAAGAAAAGGGCAAGGCATATATCTGCCCCTAGATCAAAGAGCGCTCGCTGCCTTGCTTCCTCTCCCCTCTCTTATTTCTCTCTCCCCAGCGCACAATGGGTTCCTGGGGTTCCAGGGGTTCTTCCTGTGCGGGGAACACAGCCCTGTGTCCACGCGGCTTAAGGCCATGCGGAGCGCCACTGTGGACTATTGACTTTAATACCCGATGGGAAGGAAGCTCTGGGTGCTGGGCTGCCCCTAGAACCCCAGCTACACCTTCCCAGGACTGGCCTGTTACCATTTTTGTCTGAGCCCCATCCTTCAGTTTTGTGAGACAATGAACTCAGACTAAAACACCTCACGTTTTGGTTTCAATAAGATGTCTTACATTTAGATTAGACATTTTCTTTTCCTAATTTTTCACCAGTCTTGGAAATACATTCTACCTACTTGACTCTGGTTTCTTCAAAGAGATGCTTTGGCCTGATTTGTTTTCCTTTCCCCTTCTAGTAATATTGTTGTGAGCTTAGAAACAGGATTGTTCTTTCTGAAGGATCTTGCAAAGTACTGACATTTCCTTGTTAACATTTTGTTATGGAGTTATTAGTTGTGTCTCTTAAAGCAACCTGGAGACATCCTATATTCTGCCTAGAAGGGAGAAAAGCTAATTTTATTATTCTGCCCTTTCTTTTTTGTTTCAAGGACAGATTACATTTGATGTGTTTCAAAAGATATATGGAACTTTCCGTTTTTATTCTAATTACCTTTTTAACAACGTTCAATGTTGTCACACAGCGTGAGGCCATACAGCGCTATACACTAAGGAGGTAAATGGCAATGACTGCTTCAAAGGTGTATAACTTAGGAAATGGGCAGTACTGGAGTCAGGAGCATCCCCCCGCCCCCTGTCTCTGGAGGGATTTTCAATACCGCAGTGCTGAGAGGAACTGCATTTATGATTTCGCTGCGTTTACCTCAAAGACACTTGATGTTTTATTCTTTCTTTATTTGCCAGGCAGCCCTCGAGCAAAAACGTTACAGGAGAACACCATAGCGTCCTGACTTTTAATTAAAACTTCACATCCAAAATGCACTGGGATGTAATTTAAATATTTAATTGAAACCCAACTTTAAAAATAAAAAAAAGAGAATGAACGTGAGACTAAATGATTGCATGACTAAGAGACACTTGAGTTTAACCATAAGTACGCTGATAGATTACTCCTCACCCATAGATCACTAAATTTTTCTTGCTACTGCAAAGCCCATCCTATGTATATTGTTGTTGTACTGGACTACAGGGGTTCCTTTGCCTTCGCACATCAAAGTCCAGTAAGACCACAACAGTAGTTGGTGGCAAAGGTCTTTATTTTAGGAAGTGGCGCATGCTCAGAGTCACAGGTGGACTAATGCTTAAAGACCTGGCTCCCTGATGGCTTCCAGGGGCTGGGTTCTAGAAGGGGAAAGTCATTAATTACGCTAACTAAGGGAGTTAGGGCTGTGGTCTCTACTGATGAGTCAATGCTAAGGTATGGGGATGGTTGATCATTGCATCCGGTCTGATGTCATCCATAATGTGTGTCACTTCCTCTGGCTTCCCTGCTGTTCTGGGCCTGGAGCTGAAACACAGGTTAAGCCTTGGTGTTATCTCTAATTGGAATTCTGTCTCTGTGGTCTTAGCGTCTAGGATTATTTGATGCTGATCATAACTTCATTGTCCTGAGAACTGAATGACTGAGGGAGTGAACCTGTAAAGAAAGAAAGAGGCAGGTGAAGTCAGGGCTCTGTTTGAGGCCAGTTTGAATCAAAAGGAAAGAGAGGAGAAAAGGTCATAGTAAAGAAATGAAGCTTTTGCGTGGTAACACAGGTACTAAAGCTTAAGTCAATCAGCACTGATAGAATCACCCCCTAATTCTCCTGTATTTTCTATTATGATGAATAATACTGACAATCTAGTTGCCAAAGCTTGAAGTCTTGATTTCTCCTACTTCCTCTCCTTAACAATTCAGCCTTTATAAAGATGCCTTGACACAAAACGTTGCTTACACAGGGACAATGCTTACTGGCTGGGTTAGTCTTTCTCCACAGTTTGAACAAGGAATTTAGAAGAACGCAAGAAGTACAAAGTGAAGTCAAATGAACTCCAGAACACAATACCAGAGATCAACGTACTCTTGCTGGAGATGGGGCAAACAGATCATGCAAGAGCCAGAGTTGCACTGAATTCAGAATGGTGTTCTAATATCCTATGGGCTATGTCCGTAGAGAGTCTGGTTTCTTTTCTGAGAGTTGGATGTGTGGTTTTTATAGGTCTCAATAAAACTGTAAAATATAATTTTTATTTAAAAAAAATAATTTTAATTGATTTTTTAGCGAGAGAGGAAGGGAGAGGGGAAAGAGAAAGAGAAACATCGATGTGAGAGGGGAACATCAATCAGTTGCCACCTGAAAGTCCTCTACCAAGGATTGAGCCTGCAACTTTTTGGTTCATGTGATGACTCCCAACCAACTGAGCCACACTAGCCAGGGAAATTACTATCCTCTATAATAAAAGGCTAATATGCAAATAGACCGAACTATGGAATGACCCATCACTATGACATGCACTGACCACCAGGGGCCAGATGTTCAACACGGGAGCTGCCCCCTGGTGGTCAGTGTGCTCCCACAGGGGGAGTGCTGCTCAGCCAGAAGCCGGGCTCACAACCGGCAAGCACAGCAGTGGTGGTGGGAGCCTCTAGTTTTTTAATATTCCCATATTACTTGAAGAAACCTGAGCAAGCCTTTCCTATTGACAACCATTACAAAAATGCTCTTAAGCTACAACTATTAAAGGGACATTGTTCAGGCAGTATATCAAATGGACATTAATGGTTAAAAGCATGTACTTCTAATTGAGTGCTGGCTGTAAGACTTTAGGCAGATTATCTTACCTTTCTATACTTCAATTTGTTTATATATAAAATTATGACAATAAGGCTTACCTCATGAGAATTACTGTTTATGTGGTTGGACTTTATTCTCTAATGGATGTGTTTTTTATTTTGATTTATAAGAATATTAAAATGTATTGTGAATAGTACATTTTACATGCATTGCAGAGGGCCTCCCCATAATGTGCTATTTTGGCAGGTGGATTATAATGAGGCGCGTGCAATCAAGACTTTGTAGGCTCAGGAGAAACTTCTACCCCTCCCTTAACCACCTAGGAGACTGTAAATTGGGGTCTTGCACATAATAAGAATTATTATGAGAGATAACGTTTTATGACCTATCTATAGGACAGGAAAAACTTCTCACTACTGAACATTTGCTCTTCTGATTATTCTGCAAATTTCCCTCTTCCCCTGTGAAGTCCCAAGGAACCTTACCTCATTCCATGGCTCAGGATGACAATATATACCCCCTTTTACCATTCTGTCTTGGAACCTCTCATGTATATGAGCCTCTGATTCTCTCATATATGTGAGGTTCCCAAACATCTACACTAATAAAAGAGAAACATGCAAATTAACCATCACTCTGTTACTCTGCCAAGCCACCAACCAGCCAATCAGGAGCAAGTATGCAAATTAACCCAACTAAGATGGTGGCAGCCACAGAGCAGGAGGCTTGGGTTGCCCCCAGTGATGGAGGAAGCCAAATTTCCTGCCTGCCCTGGCTGGCCCTGGGCTCTGCTCAAGGCTACAAAGTTTCAATTATAGAAGATAAATAAATCCCAGATACATGTTTCCAGGCTGCCCTGGCCTCTGCTCAAGGAGGTGCTGAAAAAAAAGAAAGAAAAAAGGAGAGGCTGGGAGCTTGGGTCACTGAAGGGTGTGGTCAACCTGAAAACGGCCATCAGCCCCTCACCCAGGCTGTCCAGGCACCCCAGTGGGGACCCCCACCTTAAAGGGGGTGTGGCCAGCCTTAAAATGGCCCTCAGCCCCTCACCCAGGCTAGCCAGGCACCCCAGCAGGACCCCCCTGATCCGGGACACCCTTCAGGGCAAACCAGCTGGTCCCCACCCTTGCACCAGGCCTCTATCCTATATAATAAAAGGATAATATGCAAATTGACCCTAACAGCAGAACGACTGGGAATGACTGGTTACTATGTTACACACTGATCATCAGGGGGCAGATGCTCAATGCAGGAGCTGTCTCCTGGTGGTCAGTGTGCTCTCACATGGGGAGCTCTGCTCAACGACAAGCCAGGCTATTGGCTACTAACACAGTGGTGGTGGCAGGAGCCTCTCCTGCCTCCTCAGCAGCACTAATTATGTCTGACTGCAGCTTAGGCCTGTTTCCTGCTGACAAGTGGTCATCCCCTGAGAGCTCCCTGGCTGCCAGAGGGATATCTGACTGTCAGCTTAGGCCTGATCCCCAGGGAAGTGGGCCTAAGCCAGTAGGTGAACATCCCCCGAGGGGTCCCAGACTGTGATAGGACACAGGTGGGGCTGAGGGACTGCCCTGAGTGCACAAATTTTGTGTCCCAGGCCTCTAGTACATATATAATTAAATTTGTTACTTGCTCTTGTTAATTTGTCTCATGCCACTTTAATTATTAAAAAAGCTAAACGAATCTGGAAAGTTAGACAAAAATTTCTTACAATTTCCTAGAACTGCATATACTTGGGGAGACTTACTAGTACTATGCACTAACTTTTAGTTCTTTTACTCCTTGCCTCATCTATAAATAAGAATTATTCTAATTACTTGATATATAATTACAATGTTAATTCAAGAAATTGTTATATACCACTATAGTGACCCTAATTTCCATTATTTATTGTTTTAAATGTAGAGTCCAAAGAAAGTAGATGCTTACAGGAGGATTGTACCCAAAGTAATTCACAATATGAGAAAGATATCTTTTGTGTCATTTTTCTAAAAATTAATTATATTTTTCTTCTATATAAAAGCAATAATACAAAAATATTTTTTATGTGTATAATAAGGGCTAAAGTTCATTGTCCACTTTCACTTAAAAGATGAACTGTAATTCTTCTTTTGGCCATGTTATTAATGAGCGTGAAAGAGATTGCTAAAACTAAACCTCATGTTCTATTTACCAGTGTGCTGAAGCTAGCTTATAGTGGGGATAGCAAAGACTAGCAATGAAGGGTTAGGAATTTGTAAACCAGTTGACATCACATTGGTGACTTGAGATTAGAAATAGTGAAAGTCCTTACATTAGGAAAATCAACAAATGCCACAAATCAGGGTTATTTTTGTTGTTTAATATCTTTCTATTGACTTTTAGAGTTAGGAAGGGAGAGGGATAGAATAAAGAGATAGAAATATGGATGATAAACATTGATTGGCTGCCTCCTGCATGCCCCTTACTGGGGATTGAGCCCACAAGCTGGGCATGTGCCCTGACTGGGAGTTGAACCATGACCTCCCGGTTCATGGGTAGATGTGCAGCCATGGAGCCACACTGGCCGGGTGGGTTTGTGTATTTTGTTGTTGCTGTTTTTCCCCAGCGAGCTCATTTTTAAACATTTACAAGTACATCACTGATACTATTCTTCCATCATCCCATGTTTCTTTTTCTTTTTTAAAAATATATTTTATTGATTTTTTACAGAGAGGAAGGGAAAGGGATAGAGAGTTAGAAACATCGATGGGAGAGAAACACTGATCAGCTGCCTCCTGCGCACCTCCCACTGGGGATGTGCTTGCAACCCAGGCACATGCCTTTGACCAGAATCGAACCTGGGACCTTACAGTCCACGGGCTGACACTTTATCCACTGAGCATCCCATGTTTCTTAAATTTTAAAACAGAATGGCTTTTTCAAACCCTGAATTAGTCCACTCAGAATTTGACCATGATATTCATTCCATAGCAAATATAAGTAGATTAATGAGGTGAGCCTAGCATTTTTTGTTCTTTGTAGAAAACAAGAACATAAATCCTGTCTGTCCAGAATATAGGCAGAGTTAAGAATGTTGCCCTGTCTTTCTTATCCCATCTGTCATCATAGGTAAAATTTCAACTAAATCTTTTGAGCAGAATATTTATGAAGTCTTATATTACAGTTCTTACTCAGCAACTTTAGTTTTAGAAAAAGAATTTCCATCAAAGAAAAAAGCCAAGAATGACCTCTAAAGGAATATAGATAGTAATAACAGAGAACTTATAAAATTATTTTGAAAAATATGCAATCCAAAAATAATTAGCTTGTAATTTCATTCATACTGCCTTGGAGAGATTTTTTAGGTCATCATTTTTCTGGTAGTTAGTATTTGGATATTAATAGAAAACCTAGACATATTTTTTTAAAATATGATTTTGTTAATGTTAAAGCAGTAAAGAGAAAGAGAGAGAGAGAGAGAGAGAGAGAGAGAGAGAGAGAGAGAGAGAGACATCAGTTGGCTGCCTCCTGCATTCCCCTACATTGGGGATTGAATCTGCGACCTGGGTATGTGCCCTGACTGGGAATTGACCCAGTGACATTTTGGGATGATGCTCAACCGACTGATCCACACCAGCCAGGGCAATGTATTCTTACCTAGACTTGGCTCCCACTAGCCAGTGATATGAACCTGACTCACACAGTTTTAGTTTAGTTTTTATTTAAATTTGATATGTTTGTCAATATTTAAAATTCAGGAGAATTCACACAAACTCTGAATTCCTGTTTTCACTTTTATAAATTAGGTCTGCCCACCCTGGGACCACCTGTTTTTCAAGGCAGCAATTCACTCCTCTTGTGCACTCCTAAACCCTTAAGACCATGAATATGATCTTATGTCCTTCAGTCCTCCCTACTCATTAGGTTCAATCTAGCTCAATTCGTATGGTTACATAACCTGCCCCCATTAGTGAGTTTAATTCTGTTCCTCTCATTCCAAGCTGACTTTATTTCATATAAGAACCACTAAATATAATTTATAACTAATCACTCATAATTATTGACCATAATTATGTCATTACTCAATAATCGCTCTTTGTTTTCTGCTTCTTAAACTTTAAAATAAATGGCACCAGAGGATGCTGAAAGAGAGCTACCATAAGCTGTTTTGACAAGCCCTGCAATATCTTTGGATTTTCATACCCGGGTCATAGTGCTTAATGAAAGTGACTAGTCATCCTTGACGTGCTAAGAGCCACGAAGGAATGCCACGAATAAATTACATGGCCTTCCGTTTGACAGCATCAATGTATCTTCAGGCTATAATTTTATAACTTCAGTTCCTATTTTCAAGTGCAAAAAAATAAAATAAAATTGTGGATGGAAACTTCTAGAACAACAACAAAAGGAGTTTTCTTGATCAAAGAAAATTTGAAAAGGAGAACTACCAGAGACATATGCTGTCTTGGAAAATAATTTCTACTATAAAAAGATACTTTTAACATACTGAATTGAAATATTACTTAATTCAATAGCTTCTAGTAGACAGGACAATTACTATGAAGCTATCTTTGTATAGCATATGCCATTTATTTATGAATTCACTAAATTCATAAATACTGAATAGCAACTATGTCTGCACTATTACAGGGATATAGTCCTCAAGTAGCCCTCAGTCAAATAGAAGAAATGGACATGTCAACGAAAATATGATGGAGAGTAACAAATGCTATTACAGAAAAATTACATTGGCAGTTTGTATTGGTTAAGATCCAATTGCAGAGAACAGAATCTATTCTACCTAATGTAAGAAGCAAGAGATTTACTATGGGCTAATAGGATAATTTGGAAAGCAGAAGACTCGGGCTCTAACTTGAGCTTTTAGAAATCATTTCCAGAGCTATACCACTAAGCCAGGCTGCTTAGGGAGCCCTTGCCTCACCTGCTGGATTGGGGTGCTGCCCCACAGCTGCCAGCGCTCTCCACCACCATGCCACACAGCCAGGATCGAGAGAAATAAAATAGTATTGTATTGGTGATCATGACAGAACTGTGTACACACCTGGAAATGACAGTTAAAGCATGAGCGGGAGGCATCGATTTTAAAAAATGTTCAATGTGAAGCAAATTAGGAGTTAGAATGTTCGGTTTTGAAGGTAAGGATAGGCAGTATTCAATTGTGGTGTGGCATTTGAATAGGCTCTGAGGCATCCAGTAGGAATGTGATTGAAGCAGCTGAATATATGAGCCTCTGAGTAGAGATCAATTTGAATTCGAGGTATAGTTTTGGAAATTGTGAAGTGAAAGGTGGTAGCAGAGGTCAAGAACCTAGCTAAGTTTGCCTAAAGAGAGAGGAAATTAGAGGAGAGGAGAGCTCTGGCAAGGGCTACATTTTCTTTTTTGTTGTTAATTCTCACCCGAGGATTTTTCCCTCCCCATTTATTGGGCCCAGGATTGAACGTGCAACCAGGTACATGCCCTCAACTGGGAATCAAACCTGTGACCTTCTGGTTCCTAGGCTGACTCTCTAACCATTGAGCCACCGGCCAGGGCAGAGGCTTTGTTTTTAGAGCAGGTAGTAATAGGAAAACCCAGTAAAGGTGACTGTGAAGTGAGCTCTAGAATGCAGCAGAGGATAAATGAACACTTAAAAAAACTAAGAAATACGAAAGAGAGGCAACCTCAAGGCGGCGAATCTCTCAGATGTGTTTGTGCATTGAGC
Source organism: Murina feae (assembly GCA_004026665.1). NCBI lineage: Eukaryota > Metazoa > Chordata > Mammalia > Chiroptera > Vespertilionidae > Murina > Murina feae. The sequence goes on from PVJC01009415.1 coordinate 35,408, forward strand.
AGGGAACCCTTTGATGAGTTATAGCTGTTCAAATAGTTAAAATTTCAAGGAGAGATTCCAAGGGTATCTCTCTCATCGCCATTTTTCTGACATCACCTTGTGCCAATCTTTTAATGAATGGCTACTCTGCATGCTCTGCTTCCAGGGAGCACACCTTCCTCTTATTCCCCCACAGACTTGCACCTCCTCAACTCTCAGGGACCCCAGGAGGCTTCCAACCAGGACAGGACTGGGCTGTGGCAGCTCATCGTGGGCTCACTCCCTGAACCTGTAGCCCAGGCCCCTGTGCTCTGACTTCTCAGGGAGCCAGAGCAGGCTCTCTCCTATTGCTTGTGCGCTGAGCCCTTCCTTGTTTCACTGTCCCCAGCTTTAACAAACGTGCTCTCAAGAAGAAATTAATGGCTACTCAAAGAAGCCTTTCTGTATTCCAATATTGTGAATAAATTCACTCCCACTTTCCTCAGTTTATTTATAGCCTCACATTGTTTATATTTTAATACTTTGAACCGT